>VDFB02109898.1:0-10328 GCA_007258455.2 Sequoia sempervirens
TATTGACTGTGATGTGCAAATTTTTAAGTGATTGTGTATTCATGAGATAACTGTCCTTTATAACTATTGATGCCACTGCCTAAACTTGCCCCTTGATACCACTATAGAGTGGCCTCTTCATGGATTGTCCTTTCATAGGTTAGTTGACTGGGGCCCATTTATTATACTTTTTAAGCTCATCATATCTTCCTAGTTACCCTGCAACCTTGATTAACTGAGTGATTGTAATAATCATATTTTATAGAATGTCACTCAGAAGTGTTCTAGGTCTGCTGTCACATTACAATCATAGGCAGAAACATAAATCACAGTCATAATCTGAGATCACTGTCAGAAACTACTAGCTTGAAGTCTTTATCCTGAACATGGTCACTGTCTTTATTGCCTTTTGCCACTGCAGTACTAGGAAGTCTGTTATCTCTATAGACTGTCCTTTGGCACATGACTGCCCCTTTAATGACTGCAATACCTTCTAGGCCTTTGATTGTCTATATGACTGTCTCTTAAAAATATTCTAGGGCTGTCATCAATGTTTTCTTTTTAAGCCAAGTATGAGCTTCAACAACCTTGCCTACCTTGACCAGGCCAGACATTAATGCATTCTAGGAATACACATCAAGGATGCAGCCTCACTGTTGCATTTCCCCAAACTGTACAATGGGCTGCATCAATACTGTTTGGTTTCCCAAGGTGTTTGATTGTTACAACATGAACTCTAGAGCTGGAAGTATTACCATTTTCAATTAGCTCCTTGAACAGTTCGACAGCTGCATCATTTCTTCTCATCCATTTCTTCAAGAAACTTTAATGCCTTTTCTAGTTTATTTTTCTTCTATAAACCAGCAATTAGAATTGAAAATGTGAATGGACTTGGAAGAATGCTTTTCTCCTTCATTCTCTCAAACAAATTTAAGGCACCAGATACATTCTTAGCCTGAAAACACTATTAAATGTCACTACAGTTTGGGTGCATCCAACATTTTCCATCTGATGAAAGAGCTTTAAAACACTTTCAGGTTGCCCTGCACTCCCCAAAATGTCAATTAGCTTATTGAACAAAATTTTGAATGACCTTGTTATTGCTATTTTTGGCAGCAAGGAAAACTTTACGATTCATCTTGTTAAGCCTTATCCGTGTTTGCAGTTTATGAAGATGGTTTTTAAATTTGTAGCTCATTTTGAAAATTTTCTCATACTTTTGTGCAGATTCCATATTATACAATGGAATATTTTCACCATATAGTCAGAATGATCTGACCAGATCAGGCCTTCCTCCTGTCACTCATAGCGCTGTGGATGCCATGCCCACTCTTATAATTAGTCAGGTAAAACCTTAACAGCCTTCAATTTTTCACAATATTAGTGTCAAATCTTTTACTGTATCATTTAACTCATTTTAATTTTAACAAGTTGATCCAAATTGACTCGAAACTACACAGGTTAATAAAAATCATAAGTTTTTCTGCTGTCAAGTAATGTTTTGTAAGCCTTCCTCGACTTACAGTGCCAAGAATTATCATTCCTCTTCTTCACCTACATTATATGATAATGCTACACCTCATTTGACTGCTCATGATGTTTCTAATGATCAAGATAGGCTTCCTACAACTCATGACAGTCTTATCTCCATTTTCATTGATTCATGGTCCTTTAGAGGCCATTTTTTTAATCTTAATTTTACTTTTCTTTGCAATAAATATTTTGATTTCTAATAGATTGACTAGAATTTATTTTTATGTTCTTGCAGGCAAGATTGCTAGGAATATGTTCGAAGGTAAATTTAGGCTTGTGGTTTTCTTTTTTCCTTCAACTTTTAGGCTTGTGGTTTTCTCTTTTCCTTCAACTCTCTATTTTTTTATGTTTTGAAAGTTTATTAAGTGGATTCCATTGTTTTAAATCACAAACATGTTCGCGTAAGTATGTTCCAATATATTCTTTATTTTAAGTACTTTTAGTCAAGTGAAATATTGTGACTAACAATTGAGAGAATTTGTAGCTATCAAGATTGTTCATGGGTTGATATAATACAGATAAGCTGGAATCATTGAAGTTGATGTGCTTGGTGAGGTTGGAAATAATATAAAATAAAAGACTCGGTATGTACATGTGTTTTATGTTTTAGAGCAGCAAAGAATGGGATTGGCCATTTGACATTTCTTTATTAATATTTTGGTCAATTACATTGACTTAGTATTTTTGTAACATGTAAAAATACTAGGTTTAATAAAAATAATATTGAAAGGGGTTAAACCCCTTTCAAAGACTAAAGGGAATGGTCATTGGCTATGACCACTCTCATCTAGAGCAGCAAAGGATGGGAATTGCCATTTGACATATCTTTATTTATATTTTGGTCAATTACATTGACCTAGTATTTTTGTAACATGTAAAACTACAATGTTTAATAAAAAATTATTGAAAGGGGTTAAACCGCTTTCAAAGATTGAATGAATAAAGTCATGCATTTTTTTGACAGTTTAAAGAATGGTCAAATATGCCAGAGCCATTCTTTAAGGCATGTCTCTTGTGTTGCATTTTTTATTTCTTTTGGTTAATGTTTAATTCTTATTGAAGAACTTATTTATTTTGATGTTAACATTAAAGCTACAAATCACAATTTTATTAATAAATTTTTTACTTATGAATCACAATATAGGCCACTTCATAAAATAGTTCATAATGGACAATCATCAATTACACTTACAAAAATTTAAAATGGACATAATTCACGACATAACCAATAACATGATGACAAATTGAATATTTTGATGTGTCACATATTATCATTGTCCACAATGGAAAATCATAAATTACACTTATAAAAACAACATTTAAAAGGTAAGCCATTAACTCATTTTGTGAATGGAATTCACATGAATTATAAAATGCACATTTTGACCCACCACAAATTGACTTTATTTCATGACAAGCTTCTTGCACATAATAAAACACATCACTAAAGATGTTGCACTATTTCACCATCAACTATTAAGATTATTGCAAATGACGTAACTAATAGCTATTGAAATTTTAAATAAATTTTATTTTTATCAATGCATCATTTTTTTTAATAAAATATGAGGGCATCTAATATAGTTTTATAACCATCAATATTTGAATAGAATATTTGAAAGTATGTGTTGCGTTTTATGTAATGTTGTGTTGCATTTTGTGTTATGTTGTGATGTGATGTTTTGTTGTGATGTGATTTGTTGTTGTGTTGTGTTATGTTGTGGTTGTCTTAGGTCAATTTAATTATAATCAATATTTCAATAAATATTCTTGAAGGTAAGAGAAACTTGTTTGTAAATATTTATGTCATTTGATTATGATCAATATTTTATAAACGTAAGCTTGTTCATATTACATACATGGTGAGATTCTAAAAATAAAAAGAAATTGTGATTGCAAAGGTGAAATTTAAAAACATAAATGAATTACCGAATTGAGTAGTATTTTCCTAATTACTATAATTATATCATATAACTCAAGAATTTTAAAAATGTTCACAATTTGATGTTTTTTCAATGAAAATAATTTATTAAAAATGATCTTTAAATGATAAACTTTACATATTAGTTTTAATTATAATAAAATTTCTTTGTAATTTTAAATTTTGTTTTAAAGCTTAAACAAAGAAACATATTTTAAAGACTATATGTCTTGTTGGTGTATTTGATTTTAGAATAATCAATAAATCTTTATTATACTAATAAAATTATCATGGAGTTGAGCTTTTTACTTACAACTCATTTTATATGGGGTGATTATAAGTGAGTTAATTTAGAGTTTTTCTCATTATTGTGATTTTTATTGAATATTTTAAAATCTATGAAATATATTAATGTTAAATTGTTATTGATGTGCATTTGTAGAAGAGAAATGTATTTTCTTTTCACTTTACCCATTTTTTTGTTGAAACAAGGTGAGTGACTCAAAATTTTGAATGTGTTTTTTAGCACTAGTTTGACCATAATTAACTTGTCATGTAGTAGAGGTGAAAGATTTAAAGACAAGTGGCCAAGAGTAAAAATTTCATTGTATTAAATAAGATTGTGGGAAAACCCTAGATAGAATTGTAGGTTCAATTATGTCTAATTATAGTGTAGAATCTATTAGGATCCCTCTAAATTTTGTAAAATAAAACTAAGTCCTTGCATTTTGATGGAAATTTGCCTTGTATGTGTAATCTGCTCATGATGGAAACTTTATGAAGCACACTAGTTTATTTAGCCTTGTTGATCATTTCAATCTACTTGCACATTACACTCCTTGCAATGATGACCTTATCATTTATAAATAGGTCATTAAATAGTCAACTAGTTTGAACCTAGTGATGCCATTTGGGGGAGGCATTAACATTGGGCTATTAAGTTTCTCAAATTTGATCAACACTATGTGAACTTAATTAAAATTATTCATCATGGTTTTATCATTTCATGTATGCATGTTTTATTGGGATTAACCATGAATTGAATGTTGGCTTTAAGATTTAGTTTGGAAGGCTTGAGTTTGTAGATAATTACGAGTTTATATTTTTTTTTATGTTTTGTTCAAGATTGATGATACACATGGCTTATAAGTAGAATACACAAGAAATAAAGAGGATGGACAGGCTAGACAATAATAACATTCATCTTGAAGCTCATCCACTTATAAAAATATTTGAACAAATTATACTATTGTTTTAAGTTTACGTAGAAGAGAACTCAATTATCTCACCCATCATAGTGAAAAGGGCTAATCTTTCTAGGAATATCAAGTCTTTATTCTTGTAAAGGTTTGGAAGGGAATTTAATGTTTTCATTTGCCATGATCTCTTAGAAGGTATATTTTGGTATTATTCTATTAGTGATGGAAAATCATTAATGTAGTTAGAAAGCTAATTATTTCTTTATCTTATGTAGCATTTATAAGGATGTTATGGTTTCTAGATCCCACATCCAAGTATAAGAATAAAATCACAAACAAATGACAATAATCTAATGACGTGTTTAAGCTATTGATATATCATATTGAAGGAAATTTTCCAAGAAGTTTTAAGTTTGGATCATAATATACAGACATGAGCGTCAATCTAGTTGTGAGGCATGACATGGTTTTGTTGAACAATATTTTTTAAAATTAATATGGCCATCATATAAATAGAGCGTTGGTTACACTATTTTATTTCATCCTGAAGGATGAACCATTTCCCACTTGGGGAGAGTAGATTTATATATATCTAAAGATGTAATCTAACCCACCTTAGGCTAAAGTTAGCTTCTCTATGGTGTCTTATCTCTTGGATGTATTTTATGCTTCCATGCATTTCTTTTAGAGCTTACATACCTAAGAATTTTCTTCCTCGCTGCTAATTAATGTGGTGTTTTATCTTTTGCATTCTCACATGTACTTGAAAATTTTCAAAATTATTTGTCATTCCTTTTACTCAATTGTCTATAAGCATGTGCATGAGTACCTATACTTAAGATTCTGCCTTTCGTTATCTCTTATTTAAAAATATTTGATATTTTGTGGATATACCCAAATTATACCATAATGAGAGTGGAATGAGGCCTACAATCTAAATACTTATTGACAAAATATGTCTCGCTTAGGATTATACATGCTAAAATTTATTTCTAAATCAACATTCGGTTCATACAACATTTCTTTAGGGAAAGAAGGTAGACACTTATCTTGCACCTCTTTATTGTTTTTGTATCTATAAAAAGTATTATCTACCATACCTATATTAACTACACCTATTCTTATGTGTAATTTTGATAGCTTAAATTTTAGGCATTGGGATATAACTAATAGAGTTTGTGAGTTTGTGAAATGAGAAAGAGCATCCTATGTGCTTTTTATGGTCACAAATTCATGCAAAAATTGGAAATTGTATAAAGGTGTTAATTTATGTTAGAGTGAATGTAACTTGCTTCAAAATCACCTAAAGGAATTCTAGGGATTATTCTTTGAAGAGGAACAAATTTCTTCTATTTATTTAAGGGCTTTTATTTAATATCTTCATGAATCTTTACTCCTACATAAATATAGATGGTTCATGAATAATTGTTTGAGAAGGATGACATTAATTATTTTAGTGGCGAATCTTCCCTATTTACAAATATTTTAAATTGATATATGTTGTGCCTTTGCACTTACACCCCATTTTTGCCTTCGTCAAATGGGGAGCCCCTTCTTTTGTTTTTGCGTATCCTCGTTTCCTTTTCTTTCTCTTTTCCTTCCTTTTCCTTCCTTTCTTTGTTTGCTTTCGGGGTTTGGGTGTCAGATTTATAAGAAAAGGTATACCTTCCTTATCAGGCCTGACCCTTGATCCTCCCCCTTTGGTCTTCGTCGCTTGCTTCTTCTGTCTCCTGTCAAACTTCCAAGAAAGGGTCAAAGTTTCCTCTTCCAACATACTTCAACCCATGACATACAGTGGTGGTGACTAGTTTTTCGTGCGCGTCTTGTCACATTCTCTCAATCTCGCGTACTAACAAGAGACAATAATTCTCCAAAACACCTGGCTTTAATTGTGAATCCATTGTATTTAATGTGCAAAAAAACACATATCTACGCATTATGGTATCCTATTAGTATGCGATATTGAGAGGACGTGACAATACGCACACGAAAAACTAGGCGTCACCACTGTACATCATGGGTTGAAGTATGTTCGATATACTTTCCTATTTCTCTTTAAGTGGATTTTGTTGGGTGGAGGAAATCTTTTCCTTTTAGATTTGAGCGTATGTGGGTAAATCATCTGGATCTTAGAGACAAAATTTTCTCTTGGTGGAATATAAGAGTTGATGGTTTTGCAATGTATAAGGTAGCAAAAAAAACTTGCTTTTGTGAAGTAAATGGAACAAGTCCTCCTTTGGGCAGATTTTCATGACAAAGCATTGATTGGTTGCATAATATTATTGCTCATGAGGAGGAATTTTGGAAACAAAGGTCGAGGGAAATTTGGATCAAGAGTGGGGACTGTAATACAAGATTTTTCCATCTTTCTACCTTAAATAATCATGCCTTGAACCTTATTGACTATATTATTTCTAATGGATAGAGGTTGGAGAAGGAAGAGGATGTTATGTAGGCTGCCACTTCTTTTTTTTGCTGATTTGCTTTATGATGATCATGTTTTGGATCTAGGTAGCCAAGAGGCCTTTTTAAATGTTATTCCTAAAGTCATTTTGGAGGATATTAACAAGAAGTTAGTTTGTATCCCTTCGGTGGAGGAAGGTAAAAAGGCCGTCTTTACTTTTGAAGTCAATAAAGCCCCTCCTGGTGGTTTTCCTTGTTTTCTTCAAACTCTTCTAGGATATTGTTTCAAAGGATGTTTCTGATGCTACTAAGGAGTTTTTTGGGAGTAGGAACATTTTGAGGGAATTAAATTCCATTTTTATTTTTCTTGTCCCTAAGAAACTGGAAACTTTTTCTTTTAATGATTTTCAATTGACTAGCCTGTGTAACTCGTTATAAAATTTTCACAGAGGTTTTGGCCTTGAGGTTGTAGTTGGTTCTTCCTCAGATTATATTTTTATAGTAAAATGGTTTTGTTCCTGGTTGAAAAATCCTTAATTCCATTATTACTTTGCATGAGAATATTCATTCTTTGACTATTAATAAGAAGGCGGGTTTTCTTCTAAAATTGGATCTTGTGAAGGACTATGATTGAGTTAACTAGTAGTTCCTTATTAAAATTTTGAAGGCTTTTAGTTTTACTGATAAGTTATTGCAGCTTGTTGAGCAACTTATTACTACTCCAAAATATTTTGTGCTTATTAATGGTTCCCCTTCTACTTTTTTCCGTTGTTCAAGAGGTTTGAGGTAAGGTGATCTTATTTCACCTTTCCTCTTCATTATTATTGTGGAAAATATTGGGAGATTTATCCAAAATCTTTTCAATGATGGCTCTCTTAGGGGTTTATCCCCCATATTTTAACAATCATATTTATTCTCATCAATAATTTGTTGTTGATACTATCATCCTTAGAGAGGCTTCGGTGGAAGAGGCTAAATATATTTGTTTTATTTTGTAGAAGTACGAAGCCACTTTTGGTCAAAAAGTTAGTCTTCCCAAGAGCACAATCTTCTTAATACTTTGGAATTGAGAAAGTGTAAAATTTCAAGGATTTCGTAGTGTGAGAACGAGGAGCTACCTTCTTCTTATCTAGGATTGCCTCTTTATACTTGTTCAGTTCTTAATTCCTTTTGGTGGGGGTTAATTGATAAATTTAACTCTAAGTTGGTTGGATGGAAAGGAGCCCTACTTAGTCAAGCAGGTAAAGTCCAATTGATTAAATATATGTTCCAAAATCTTTTGGTTTATGCTATGATTTTATTTCAAATACCTAGGAAGTTTCTTAAAAAGATTGAGAGCATTCAAAAACATTTTCTATGGATTGGGACTGAGGAGAAAAGAAGAATGCATTTAGTCTCTTGGGATGAGGTTTGTGGACTGAATAAATAAGGTGGGTTGGGAATCATAAAAATCAAGGAATTTAATTTGGAATTTCTTGCTAAGCAACTTTGGAATTTTATCTTTGAGGGTAAAGAATGGTCGAGGATTCTTTCCAATGAATATCTTCAAGGGATAGATAGGTTTAGAGATCTTCTAGCACATGGATTTTCCCCCTGTTTAGTTCTTACGCTATGGAATTTCATGCTGAAGGCTAGCTGTATTGTCTCTAAGGGGCTTCCTTGGTCCTTGGGAAATGGGCGGAGTATCCTCTTTTGGGAGGATTGGCATATTGTATGTGGTCCCCTTAGAGATGAACCTTGGGTGAACCCCTTTAGGGACCTTTGTACTTGGACCTTTAGGAACTATGTGGTTGATTATATCTCAGAGGGAAAATGGAAATGAATTCATGATTTGTGCTAGGGGATTGAGATTCTCTACAGGCTTTTATCTTTGGTCCATGATATTCCAGCTTCTTCTCCTACTGACAAGGTGGTGTGGTAGTTTTCCTAGAATGACATATTTCCTGCTGCCTCTACTTTTTATATGGACATTGACATCTTTGGTCCCTCCTCCTTCTAAGCTAAAATGTGGTTTCCTAAGTTAATCCCTAAAGTTAATACGTTTTTCTAGTTATTTTGTCAAGACAAACTTCTTACCATTGATAATTTTTGGAAAAGGGGCTTTATGATGCCTACTAGGTGCTATCTTTATGAGGAGGCCTTAGATAATGTCTTCCATCTTATTGTTGGCTGCAACTGTGCCTTTGCTATTTGGGCTAATGTGTTGCATCTTTAGAATTTAATTTGGGTTTTCTCCTCTTCTTTGGGAGAAATATGGTCTCAATGGTCTGCGCCTTCATCCAACCCTTCGCTTTCCTTGCTATGGCCCCTTATTCTTCCTCATGTAGCTTTGGGTTTATGGTGAGAAAGAAATAATATAGGACTTTTTGTAATGCCCCTCTTCATCCTCTTCGGCTTTCTTTTAAAATTTTCTCTGCTATTAAGGAAAAATTTATCTTTGAAGTGGCTCTTGTTAAGCATGTTAGTCCTAAATTTTTTATTTTAGAGCATGATTTGTTGGTAGCTAAGCATTGGAACATTCCTTTTGATATGTCTCTCCCCTTGTAGAAGGTGAAGACTTCAAGGTGAAGACTTCTAGGGATAATGTATTTTGGCAAGCTCCGCCTCAAGATAAGATTAAAATCAACTTTGATGGTGCTGCAAAAGGGAATCTGAGACTTGTTGGATGTGGGGGAGTGTTGCATGATTCTCATGGTAGGATTTTTTCTACGGTGGCGCTCCCTTTAGGAACTCAAACAAACCACTATGTGGAAGCATTTGCAGCCTATCATGGTCTAAAACTTACATAGGATAAAGGTTTTTAAGGGATTTGGTTGGAGGGATATTTGTTGAATATCATAATTTTTCTTAATAAGGTTCACCCTCCTTGTTGGACCATTGAAAATATTATTAATGACTCCATTTATATTCTTAACTCTATGGAAGAGTATTATGTTTCTCATATATATCGTGAAGCCAATGGGCTTGTTGATTGTCTAGCGAACTTTGGGGTCTTTTCTCAGCCTTGTCGATGGGACCTAAACAACCCCTAGCCATTGAAATTCAAAACATTATTATGCATGATCAAGCTTTGCAAGATGGTACGTGTGTTATGGCCTAGAGGTGCTTGCTTACTGATTAATAATGCCCTCTTTAAAATGATAAAGACAACTTTATCTCGACTCATCTCCTAGAAATGATTGTAGAATTTTTGGTAAGGTTCCACAATTAAATTTAATGATGACTAATAGTCCTTTAGATGTCAACTTCTCACAAATTTTGGGTGTTTATTCGAGCCTCTTTCTTTGTTTTTG
>VDFB02109899.1:0-17880 GCA_007258455.2 Sequoia sempervirens
AAAATTAGAGTTTCAGAAGTGGACACCTATTAGGAACCAAAGTACAGACTAAGGGCTTCTATTTCCACTTTTAGATTTTTAGAACTTCAAAAGTGGACTCATTTTCCATTAGTGGTGAATGAGTCCCACTTCCAAGCCCTAAAAACTATTTTCTACAATTTTGGATACCCATTTGTGCAAAACAGGCTTTGAAATAGTTTCCCAAATTTGGGACTAATTCACCCAAAATGGAAAATGAGTCCTTGTAGGCTGAATTTTTAGGATCAACAACATTTCAAAGGTAATTTATAGTCTCCAACAAGTTCTTAGGTGCAGACATTCAGTTTTACATCTTTCTATTTTGTTTCATGATCATTTCTAAGTCATTTAGCATATGTTTTTATACAACATTGTGTTTTCAAAGAACTTACATTCCTTAGGTTTTACATTAATAATTCACATAAATTTTTACTTTATTACATTTAGACATATTCCATCCATTATTGCATTAATCTTGAGTGTAGACATTGCCCATTTTTTTCCCATCTCTCTCCTTTTAGGTGAAAAATCCTTGAAGTGCAAGAAAGACCTTAGGTGCCAAAAAATTTCTTTACATTTTGGTGAACCTGACTTTTGAATACTTTTTGTGAATGGTAGCATTAGACCTACTCAAACATAGACAAAAAACACAATTTTAGTCATCAAACACATCTAAAACCATCATTCCCCATGCAATTCATTTAAACACCAAGAACAAGAAATAAAACATAACTAATCAAATGAAAGATACTAAATCTTGGTGAAGACATTCAAACCCTCAATCCCATGGGAGAATTGGTGCTACTTTGATGTGGAAAGTATCCCTTTCCTAATTACTTCCAAGATTTGATGAACTTTGATGAAGATTGGTGCTCCTTGATGAAATTTGACCATAACCTAGCTAAGATGGATGAAAATTATGAAAACTTGGATGAAGTGTTGATGAATTTGCTCAAAACCTATAGATAATAACCTTGCATAAAGTTGTGGATCCAAAATCAATAGAAGTGGTCAACATGCTAGTGGAGAGAGGTGGAGCACATTTTGATCAATGTGCAAATAAATGGAATTAGGTGGAAATTTGAAATTTGAAAGTTGGCTTGTGGAGGAAGAGATGGAAGAAGACTTAATGCCACTTGGATCAAGAAAAAGGACTTGTAAGAGGCTTTAATGCCATGTTTAAGGATAAGTCCTTTTGGGAGGGAGATTTCAAAATGAAGGAATATTCCAATGAGATTCCCTTTAGAATGAAAATAGAAGAATCTATAAATCAATTAAATTGATTTACTTGTGCAAGTTTCAAAATCTAGAGGATTTGATGGATTAGAGTTATAGTTAATTAAGATTTAATTAACTTAAATGGAGATTAGTTTGATTTGGCATTTGACTTAGATTTTTGGATTTATTTAAATCAAATGGGAGGAATAGTGAATATTATATTTAATTAAATAAATTTTGATTTATTTAATTAAAAGGGGTGATCTTAGATTTAATGAAATAAATGTTAATTTGTTCAATCAAAGCAAGAAGTATGATTTAATCAAATAGAGGGATTTATTTAATTAAAGGAACATTAGGATTAATGAAATAAAATGATTTATTTAATTAATAGAGATAATGATTTAATCAAATAAAGATTATTCGATTAAATGGTTAGTAGAGAGATGATTTAGGAAGAATTGGTGTTAGTAAATCAGGATCAAGTGCATGATATCAATTAGTATAATTTGAACATCTACATTTTGCCCCTCTTTGAAGCGGCATACCAATTGCATTAGTTTAAAAAATAACCTTTCCAAGATCAAAATTCAGAAAATTTATAATTTTTTGGATGCCCCATTGCTACCCCAATGAAATAATTACACTAGTATACTACCCCCTCGAGAGATCAAATGAAAATTTGGATTTTGGTGGTTTCTCGAAAAAGAGGACAAGCTATCGTGGTCCATAAAGGCTCCAAGATGTTGAGAAACATGCCAAACATGAAAGCGATGTAAAATGAGCTTGGGTTGGGGAAAGAATAGAGATTTAGGGCACAAAACCTAGCTTGAATCCCTATACAAAACATTAAAATTTTGAAATTAAACATAAAGAATAATAGGATTTAAAAATTAAATACATGAGGCTATTATATAATATCAAAAAAGAATATTTTAAAGTTTAAATTATTTATATTTTAATTTTAGGGTAAATACTTTTGGTTGCATTTATGAATTAGAAATGAGCATTTTGAAAGGGCCCATGTAACACCCCTTCATTTTGTTATTTTGATCGAACAGTGTTCGTTATGTATATTTTGCCTTGTCAGCATGTTGGTTATAAACTTGGTTACTTTTGATCACTAATTATTAAGCGATGTAAACATTATGTTTTGATGTGATGGTACTTTTATCAAATGATGTTATTATTTCATGTTATGGATTAAATTATCATGTATGTGAATTATTGATGCTTCATGTTTTGATTTTGCAATTGATGGTTAGGGATGTCAGTTAGCGATATTGTATTGGTGAAGGGGACGGGATCACATCACTCGCACGCGAGTGCCCTGTGATTCTGCGACTTCCTCTTCACGGTGTGTTTTGATGTTTATATATATATATATGAACGCATGTTCGACACTCGGGTTGTGTGCAGGATGCAGGTATCGGACATTGACTCCACCTGACTTCACAGGTCTGAGCATGTCCCTTGTTCAATGGAAAGGATTGGGAGATAATAGCTTGGGTTTCTATGTCATGACATCACCCTAGCCTAGTGGGTCGTCGGGTTGTTAGTTGGGTTAAGCTGTTGGTCTTGTCATCTTGCCTCCCTTTGCATGCATGATTTAAATTTCCTTCTGAATTGGCGTTGCTTTATTTAATTTTACTGCCAAAAATGCATTATAAAGTGCTCATTGATTTATTAGTTCACTTAATACAATTGATGAATAATCCAACCGTGAATTAAATTTATTGTGGATTAATAAAATTAAGTCCAAAGGTGTTAGCATTATTAAATAATGAGACAAAAGAAAATATTTATATTTCAAAGTTGTATTGCATTCCTAATGTAAGAAAATAAAATTAAAAAAAAAAAAATGATTTATTTTAAATGCAATAGTTGGATTAAATTTTGGGTAATAAAATAAATTTAACTAGCATGGTGGAATAAATGCAATTTGAATTTAAATGGGCTTATGCATTTAAAAAGGGAAAATAGGATTGTTTTATTGTTTTCAAAAAATAGAAATATCAAAAAAATATCTAAGTTTACAATAACTTTGGTGGGTGGCCAAATTAGGGGTTTGACCTTTTTTTTTTTGAGGCCATAAGGAAAATGCATGGTTTTTTTGAATCATCTTTTTTTTTTAAATTGGAAAAATTTGAGAGAGAGGAGGAGGAAACTTGAAGATTTCTTGGAGGAGAATTGTGGAAGAGGAATTTGGAAAAAGCTTGGTGGTGGAGAAGGTGGAAAAAGAGCACAAGCCTCCATTATGAAAGATTTGAGGGTTGGAGAAAAAAAATAAGGTGGTTTAAACCTTATACAGTCCTTTATTTTTAAAATAGTTTAGAAGCTGTTCAAAATGTGTAAATGGAAAGGAAAACCCATCAAGTAATTTCATTTCAACTGGAATCAAAACTCTCAACAAAAAAAAATGGTTTGAATTAAAACATGGGGAAACTCTTGTGAAATTTCTGTGTTTGAATAGAGCTTATTTTAAACTTTTTAGAAATTTCTGTGGGTATGAGAAAAGCTTCATTTAAACTGAGAAAAGAATGAAAAGAAAAAAGAAGCCATCAGATAGTTGGATTAAAATTCTGGGTTTTGCATAATACTATTTGTTTTTTTTTCTCTGTCATTTTAAACTTGTATAAGTTGAGAAATTCAGTGTTTTTTTTTTTAAACCTATAAGTCTGTAGATGTTGTTTATTTTTTTATCATTTTATTTTTAGTTTCTTATGGCTCGATCTGAGATTTCTCTGAGAACAGAGCAGGGACAGGGTTTCCCCTGTTTTCCATCCCTATTTGCATCAGTCGAAATAAAATCAAATTAAAATGAAACTTTATTTATTTATTTTTTTTATGTGGTAATGGGGAAGGGGGGGCGGCACTTAGGCCGGCCCAGCCCACCCCAGGGGAGGGCGCTTCCATGGGCAGCGTCGCCCAGGGTGAGTTGGGCGCAGCTCACAACTGCATCCCAGCCTCCCTTATGTGCATTGACTTTTATTTTTATTTTTTTAAGTTAAGTTAGATATTTTATATTATATTTATTAAATGTAATATATATATATAATGTGATATATATTATATATTATATTTAATGTATATAAGTAAATTTGATTTATTATTTTATTTTGTTTTTTTTTATTTTTTATTTTTTAATAATTAATTAAAATATATAGGTTACATAATATATTTATATTATATTTTTAATAGATTACATTAGTGTTAACATGGTATATGTTAATATGTCGATTATATATGTATTGGATATATATATATATATATATATATATATATATATATATTATATATAATTGTATAGATATTTAGTATTTATATATAGTTATATTTAAATGAAGAATTTGTTTACAATAAATTATTGAATGAACAAAAGAGATGGATTTAAATTTTTAGATGGATCGAGCCAAGGAGAATTAGCGTATAGCTAAACCATGGTGGGTTGTTAGTGTGATTTGAGCCTCTTAAATCTGTGCAAGCTTATGATGAGTTAAATTAGTGAAGTGCACTACGTCATTGGGTGAATTGGATTTACGAAATCCTAATTTTAGCTTTTATTTAAAATTGCTTATAGTGCTTACTTTTGATGTTTGGCATAAATTCTAGGGGTGGGGGAAGTCTAGTCAGTATTATGTAAGTCTTCCAGATAGTTTTGTTTCTTTTATGTGTTTTGGGGTTGCTATCATGTCGGTCGACCTTGTTTGCCTTGGGTAGTGCTTAATGGTGTCCTATGTTGTACTCGGTTATCATGAACGGGTTACGTTGACTTTATGTCATGTTAGGAATTCATTATCCCTAGGTTGCACCTGAGTACCCTTTTTGTGGTGGCAAAGTTCCACGTGTTGTCTTAGAGAATTGGCTTGCATTGAGGGCCAGCACACAAAGTGGTGCCAGGAGATCTCAATGTAAGTTGGTTAATTCAGTGATAACTTAAACCAATTAATTAGCATAGGTGGTACCAACATTTAAAAAGATTAGTTTTGCCTCGCTCATGGACGCAAGTGCTTGCATAGGCTTGGGATGAGACGAGAAGGCCTGGAATGGCAAGATCGTTATCTTGTCCCTTCGAAAGATAACTGATTCCGCATTGGTTTGCATGTGGGGCTGGGAGTCGTTAGAGGTTACCAGGATATCCTGAGATGGGGGCTAGGACCTAGGAAGACTTGCCAGGATATCCCATGCGGCATTGTGATGACACTTCTCTTAAGACAACATTATGTTTGTATTCGTGATGTGTTCATGTATTTAGAATCTAGAAGCATTGTTACCTATATGTCATGTGATATCATGTTCGTATCCTTTCCCGTTAAGTCATGTTGTCTATGTATAAAGGTTGTTGGTCATGCCCTGAAACTCTTGTTACTATCTCCTAGCATGGGGGGTGAGCCTTCGGGTATCACATGGTTGGGTGGAACGTGCACCATACTCCGTTGTGTTGGCATTTCTTTTGTAGACGAGACTTTTGTGTTGGAGAGCTCATGGGATTCCAATTGCTACCCTGATTTCTTTTATGCTTGTGCTTTTGTATTTTAATTACGCCTCATTTTATCGAGGTGGAAATTGTAATAAACAATTATGTCATTGATTTACCTCATTCTGGGAATGAGAGATGTAAATGTAATTATATCACTTTTGTCTTGGAACTGCGAAGGATCTCATGGTCTAAATGGAAATCTCATGTATGGAATGTATGTGCTTACATTAGATTAAGTGAATGTTGTTATATCTCATTTCATGTATGTTGTTTTAAATTATGAATTATTAAATTGTGTCTCGCAACCTTAGGGGATTGTTGGCATTGTGTTGTTATCATACCTGTAATTGTTATTAAAAAAAATAATTAAATAAATTGTAGTGAAATTGGTTATAGTATGCAACTTCCCCTAGGGTTGCGTGGCGGGGGCATTACACATGGTATCAGAGCCTAGGTTTAAACACTGGGTACTCTGGGATTATGATGAGCCCATTAAGCTTTTAGGTGTGCGGATTTTATTTGTGTGTTGTGCTAAATGTTTTTTGTGTCTATATAGGATAATGCCTCCCAGACGTGGAAGAGGAGGGGGTCGTAGATGTGGCCGTTTAGGCAGTCGCATTGAGGAATAGCAAGACCCACCTCCACATGTTCCACTTGTTTCTGACCATGAGGAGCAATAGGCTTCTCAGAATATTCAGGGAGATGGCAATCAGAATTTGGATCCACCCAGGATCAAAGATGCTCAGTTGCATCAGTTGTTAGAGGAGACCCTTCCCTGCCTTGGGCCTAGGCAGG
This sequence comes from Sequoia sempervirens, assembly GCA_007258455.2. Taxonomy (NCBI): domain Eukaryota; kingdom Viridiplantae; phylum Streptophyta; class Pinopsida; order Cupressales; family Cupressaceae; genus Sequoia; species Sequoia sempervirens. Next base: position 6,512 of record VDFB02109899.1, read on the forward strand.
AGGTAGAGCCAGTGGTGGTTAGAGAGAGAGAGGTACCAGTTCACTCTGATTCAGAGGTAGTAGCCCATATGAGGGATTTTCTTAGAGCACGACCACCTACTTTCGATGGATCAGGCAGTGGTTTGGAGGCAGAGACATGGCTCATTGACTTGACTAGGTGCTTTGCTATGCACCCTTATGGGAGCAACACTCGAGCTAGGTGCACTATCATGCACCTGAGGGGATTTGCCTCCACTTGGTGGAGATTAGAGGAGCAAAAACTCCATCTGGACATTGGTACAGTTTCTTGGGAGTTGTTCCTAGAGTAGTTTTGGGCTAGATTCCTTTCCGAGCATTGGAGGCAGCGTCGAGGGGATGAGTTCCACACCCTTCGATAGATGACTATGTCAGTAGAATTGACGAGCTCAAACAATATGCAGGCATAGGCGATGACGAGGGCATGTTGGTACATCATTTTCTCAGGGGCTTAAACGCCTGTATCAGTGGTGGAGTGCGGGTTTTCGAACCCAGGACCATGGAGGTGGCGGTCGATAAGGCCAGGCTCATTGAGGAGAACCTAGCGATGGCCTTAGGTGGTCATGTAGGAGTGCAGGTGGGCAGTGGTTCAACAGCTGGGACTAGTGCTCAAGGGGGTTAGCCTCAGGGAGGTGCACCTTCTAGAGCTTAGCAGGGTCTGTCTCAGGGTGGTCAGCAGCAGCAGCAGGGTTCCCAGGGGAAACGGAAGGGTTTCCAGTAGAGGCAGAGGGACAGGAGTTGGAGGCACATGAGACGCTTCAACTCTGAGCAGCCAACGCAGAGTTCTCATTCTTCTTTCAGGGGTAGTGCGCAGCAGTCTAGCGCACCACCTGCAGGAAGGGGCTTTGGTAGAGGCACTAGATGTTTTGCATGTGGCCAATAGGGTCACATAGCGAGGATGTGTCCCAATAAGGGCGCATCAGGTTATTCTTAGGGACCAGCGGTGTCAGAGCCGACTGTAGGTGATGCAGGCCAAGGGCATCGAGTATTCGCAGCGGTTGACAACCGCCAGGCAGAGCACCAGGGTACAGTTGTTGAGGCCTATGGTATGTTGGGGGGTAACCCCGTTTCTATTTTATTTGATTCTGGAGCGTCAGATTCCTTTGTTTCTTCATCGGTCGTGGCGCGATGTAGAATGGATGCAGTAAAGCAAGTCGATAGGTGGCAGGTGGAGTTAGCTTCGGGTGCAAAAGTTGCATCCCTTTCCCTTGTGCCGGAGGGTAGGTTAGAGGTTGGACCTCTCCAGACTACCTTGGACCTTTGTGTTATTCCATTGGGTTCTTATGATGTTGTCATAGGAATGGATTGGTTAGAGGCCCACAGAGCAATCATTGATTGTCGACATAAGTCGATTAGTTGCATTGGGACATCTGGTAGAGAGATAGAGGTAGTGGGGATTCAGAGGCCAATCTCCTTGAGGATCATCTCAGCTATGCAGTTGAGAAGGTGTTTACGGCAGGGTTGCCAATTGTTCACTGTTACCGTGGATGATTTGGGCCTAGGAGGTGGAGAAGAGAAAGTTTCTCTTGATAGTCACCCCATCCTTTAGGAGTTTTCCGATGTCTTTCTAGATGAGATTCCAGGGATGCCCCCTCAGAGGGACATTGACTTCAAGATAGACTTAGTACCTAGATCGGAGCCCATTTCACGAGCTCCCTATCGCATGACTACCCAGGAGCTGAAAGAGCTTCGATTGCAGCTTGAGGAATTGTTAGAGAAGGGTTTCATTCACCCTAGTGTTTCTCCATGGGGAGCACCTGTCATCTTCGTAAAGAAGAAAGACAGTTCACTTCGGTTATGCATTGATTACCGACAGTTGAACAAAGTGACCATCAGAAATCGGTATCCTCTTCCTAGGATTGGCGATCTATTCAATCAGATCAAGGGTGCTACCATCTTTTCGAAGATTGATCTCAAGTCAGGATATCATCAGCTTCAAATTTTTGAGTCAGATATTCATAAGACCGCATTCCAAACGCGGTATGGTCACTATGAGTTCACAGTTGTACCATTTGGGTTCACGAATGCACCCTCAGTGTTCATGAGTCTTATGAATGGGGTATTTCATACATACCTTGATAGGTTTGTTCTTGTGTTCCTAGACGATATTTTGGTATATTCTAGAATAATGGAGGAACATGAGGAGCACTTGTGACAGGTATTGCAGTGTTTGCGAGATAATCAGTTGTATGCTAACTTGTCGAAGTGTGAATTCTTTAGGACTAAGGTCCAATACCTTGGTCATGTGATCTATGGAGAGGGTATTTTAGTGGATCCTGCAAAGATCCAAGCGATCTTAGATTGGCCTGCGCCCACGAATGTGGCTGAAATACGTAGCTTCATGGGGCTAGCGGGTTATTACAGGCATTTTGTGCAGGACTTTTCGAGGGTAGGGCATCCTATCACCTCCCTCCAGAGGAAAGGAAAGAGGTTTGAGTGGTCTGAGAAGTGTGAGACCGCCTTTCAGTGTCTTAAAGGGAAGTTGACCAGTGCACCTATACTTGCAATACCAGATCCTATTGGGGACTTTGTTGTTTGTACAGATGCATCCTTGGAGGGATTAGGTGCAGTATTGATGCAGGAGGGTCGCGTAATTGCATATGAGTCATGAAAACTCAAGGATCATGAGCTAAACTATCCTACCCATGATCTTGAGTTGGCAGTAGTGGTCCATGCATTGACAAGATGGAGGCACTTTCTGCTTGGGCATAGGTTTGAGCTGCATAGTGATCATAGGAGCCTTCAGTATATCTTCACGCAGCCTAACCTTAATGCTAGGCAAAGGCGATGGATGGAGTTTCTCTGTGAATATGACTTTGAGGTGAAGTATATCCAAGGGAAGGAGAATGTGGTTGTAGATGCCCTCAGTAGGCGAAAGCATGGGATATCTGAGTTGACTCTTATTGTTGATTTACGGAGTCAGATTCTCTCTGCCCTTCCAGCTGACAGTTGGTATCAGGATGTTAGATCGGTTATAGAGGCTGGAAGACCCATTGAGGGTAGATATTCAGGATACTCTCTAGATGCTGATGAGATATTGAGACACACGGGACGTATATACGTTCCCCCATCATGTGAGCTTCGCGCTTTGGTCATGACTGAAGCACATCATGCACCTTATTCAGCCCATCTAGGGGTGAAGAAGATGTATGCTGATTTGCGTCAATTATATTTTTGGCCAGGGATGAAACGAGACATTTTGGATTTTGTGTCGAGATGTCTTGAGTGTCAGCGAGTAAAGGCCAAACACCAACATCTAGCAGGGCTTTTGCAGTCACATTTAGTGCCAGAATGGAAATGGGATATAATCTCATTGGTTTTCATTATTGGTTTACCCAACTCTTCGAGATGACATGATGCAATTATGGTTACAGTGGATAGGTTGACGAAGGTAGCACACTTCTCACCTATACATTCTTCTTATACCGCATCATCTGTAGCTAGAGTGTTCATGGAGGATATAGTGAGGTTGCATGGTATTCCACGTCGGATTATCTCTGACAGGGATCCAGTGTTCACCTCAGCTCTATGGATGTCATTACAGCATGCGATGGGAACACAGTTGAATTTCAGTTCAGCTTACCACCCAGAGACAGATGGACAGACTGAGAGGGTCAATCAGATCCTCGAAGACATGTTACGTATGTATGTGATGGACCAACAGACATGATGGGAGGACTATCTCTATTTGGTAGAGTTTGCCTACAATAATGGCTTTCAGAGTTCTATCGGTATGGCTCCATTCTAGGAATTGTATGGGCGACCATGTCATTCTCCCTTGAGTTGGGATCAGCTAGATGACAGAGTAACTTTGGGCCCTGAGATGTTGCATGATATGGAGTAGCAGGTGGATAGGATTAGAGAGCACTAGGTGGCAGCACAGGATAGGCAGAAGAAGTATGTGGATGTGCATAGAGTGGATCATCAGTTCTCCGTAGGCGATAGAGTCTTCTTGCGTGTGCGTCCATAGAAGAGTCCAATCTGTTATGGAAAGGGCTCTAAGTTGGCACCTCACTTTGTTGGGCTCTTTGAGATTCTCGAGAAGATTGGTCCTGTTGCTTACCGTCTTGCTTTACCGCCCAGTCTCTCGCGTGTGCACGACGTATTTCATGTATCAGTTCTTCAGCTGTACCATCCACATAATTCTCATGTCCTTGATTGGAATGCTTTGTAGGTAGAGGACGAGCAGCTGGCTTTGGAGCCCATGGCCGTGGTCGAGCGCAGAACGCTCGCTCTTCGAGGGCGAGATATTGATTAGGTTAGGATCCAGTGGGATCCTAGGGATAACTCATCATCCACTTGGGAGGATGCAGCTAGGATGAGGGAACTCTATCCCTATTTGTTCGCAGGCTTCCAGGAGTAAGCCTGACCCTAGGGGGGAGGATGTAACACCCCTTCATTTTGTTATTTTGATCGAACAGTGTTTGTCATGTATATTTTGCCTTGTTAGTACGTTGGTTATAAACTTGGTTACTTTTGATCACTAATTATTAAGCGATGTAAACATTATGTTTTGATGTGATGGTACTTTTATCAGATGATGTTATTATTTCATGTTATGGATTAAATTATCATGTATGTGAATTATTGATGCTTCATGTTTTGATTTTGCAATTGATGGTTAGGGATGTCAGTTAGCGATATTGTATTGGTGAAGGGGACGGGATCACATCACTCGCACGCGAGTGCCCTGTGATTCTGCGACTTCCTCTTCACGGTGTGTTTTGATGTTTATATATATATATATGAACGCATGTTCGACACTCGGGTTGTGTGCAGGATGCAGGTATCGGACATTGACTCCACCTGACTTCACAGGTCTGAGCATGTCCCTTGTTCAATGGAAAGGATTGGGAGATAATAGCTTGGGTTTCTATGTCATGACATCACCCTAGCCTAGTGGGTCGTCGGGTTGTTAGTTGGGTTAAGCTGTTGGTCTTGTCATCTTGCCTCCCTTTGCATGCATGATTTAAATTTCCTTCTGAATTGGCGTTGCTTTATTTAATTTTACTGCCAAAAATGCATTATAAAGTGCTCATTGATTTATTAGTTCACTTAATACAATTGATGAATAATCCAACCGTGAATTAAATTTATTGTGGATTAATAAAATTAAGTCCAAAGGTGTTAGCATTATTAAATAATGAGACAAAAGAAAATATTTATATTTCAAAGTTGTATTGCATTCCTAATGTAAGAAAATAAAATTAAAAAAAAAAAAATGATTTATTTTAAATGCAATAGTTGGATTAAATTTTGGGTAATAAAATAAATTTAACTAGCATGGTGGAATAAATGCAATTTGAATTTAAATGGGCTTATGCATTTAAAAAGGGAAAATAGGATTGTTTTATTGTTTTCAAAAAATAGAAATATCAAAAAAATATCTAAGTTTACAATAACTTTGGTGGGTGGCCAAATTAGGGGTTTGACGTTGGAGGCCATAAGGAAAATGCATGGGTTTTTTGGAATTATCTTTTTTTAAAATTTGGAAATTTGAGAGAGAGGAAGAGGAAAACTTGAAGAATTTTTGGAAGAAATTGTTGAAGAGGATTTGGAAAAGCTTGGTGGAGGAGAAGATTGGAAAGAGCACAAGCCTCCATTGAAAGATTTTAGGGTTGGAGAAAAAAACAAGGTGCTGGTTTAAACCTTATGCAATTCCTTTATTTTGAAAATAGTTTAGAAGTTGTTCAAAATGTGTAAATGGAAAGGAAAACCCATCAAGCAATTTCATTTCAACTGGAATCAAAACTCTCAACAAAAAAAAATGGTTTGAATTAGAAACATGGGAAACTCTTTGTAGAATTTATGTGTTTGAATAAGAGCTTATTTTAAAACTTTTAGAAATTCTGCGTGTGAATTTATGAAGCTTCATTCATTTAAAGCCCGAAATAAACCATCGGTCTGGATTGGGTCAAAATTCTGGGTTTTTTACATACTATTTGTTTTTTTTTTTTCTCTGTGGCACTAAGCTGTATAAGTTGAGAAATTCAGTGTTTTTTTTTTTAAACCTATAAGTCTGTAGATGTTGTTTATTTTTTTATCATTTTATTTTTAGTTTCTTATGGCTCGATCTGAGATTTCTCTGAGAACAGAGCAGGGACAGGGTTTCCCCTGTTTTCCATCCCTATTTGCATCAGTCGAAATAAAATCAAATTAAAATGAAACTTTATTTATTTATTTTTTTTATGTGGTAATGGGGAAGGGGGGGCGGCACTTAGGCCGGCCCAGCCCACCCCAGGGGAGGGCGCTTCCATGGGCAGCGTCGCCCAGGGTGAGTTGGGCGCAGCTCACAACTGCATCCCAGCCTCCCTTATGTGCATTGACTTTTATTTTTATTTTTTTAAGTTAAGTTAGATATTTTATATTATATTTATTAAATGTAATATATATATATATATATATATATAATCTGATATATATTATATATTATATTTAATATATATAAATATAAATTTGGTTATTATTTTATTTTGTTTTTTTATTTTTTATTTTTAATAATTAATTAAAATATGTAGGTTATAATATATTTATATTATATTTTAATGGGTGCATTAGGTGTTAACTATGGTATATGTTAATATCAGTTATATATGTTTTTTTTTATATATGTATTGGATATATACATATATTTATATAATTGCATAAGATATTTAGTATTTATATATAGTTATATTTAAAAGAAGAAATTTGTTTACAATAAATTATTGAGTGAACAAAAAGAGATGGATTTAAATTGTTAGATGGATCGATCCAAGGAGAATAACGTATAGCTAAACCATTTTGAACTGTTAGTGTGATTTGAGCCTCTTGAATCTGTGCAAGCTTATGATGTGTTAAATTAGTTAAGTGCACTACGTCATTGGGTGAATTGGATTTACGAAATCCTAATTTTAGCTTTTATTTAAAATTGCTTGTAGTGCTTACTTTTGATGTTTGGCATAAATTCTAGGGGTGGGGGAAGTCTAGTCAGTATTATGTAAGTCTTCTAGATAGTTTTGTTTCTTTTATGTGTTTTGGGGTTGCTGTCATGTCGGTCGACCTTGTTTTCCTTGGGTAGTGCTTAATAGTGTCCTGTGTTGTACCCGGTTATCATGAACGGGCTACATTGACTTTATGTCGTGTTAGGGATTCATTATCCCTAGGTTGCACCTGAGTACCCTTTTTGTGGTGGCAAAGTTCCACGTGTTGTCTTAGAGAAGTGGCTTGCATTGAGGGCCGGCACACAAAGTGGTGCCAGGAGATCTCAATGTAAGTTGGTTAATTCAGTGATAACTTAAACCAATTAATTAGCATAGGTGGTACCAACATTTAAAAAGATTAATTTTTCCTCGCTCATGGACGAAAGTGCTTGCATAGGCTTGGGATGAGATGAGAAGGCGTGGAATGGCAAGATCGTTATCTTGTCCCTTCGAAAGATAACTGATTCTGCATTGGTTTGCATGTGGGGCCGGGAGTCGTTAGAGGTTACCAGGATATCCCGAGATGGGGGCCGAGACCTAGGAAGACTTGCCAGGATATCCCATGCGACATTGTGATGACACTTCTCCTAAGTCAGCATTATGTTTGTATTCGTGATGTGTTCATGTGTTTAGAATCTGGAAGCATTGTTACCTTTATGTCATGTGATATCATGTTCGTATCCTTTCTAGTTGAGTCATGTTGTCTATGTATAGAGGTTGTTGGTCATGCCCTGAAACTCTTGTTACTATCTCCTAGCACGGGGGGTGAGCCTTCGGGTATCACATGGTTGGGTGGAACGTGCACCATACTCCGTTGTGTTGGTATTTCTTTTGTGGACGAGACTTTCGTGTTGGAGAGCTCGTGGGATTCTAGATGCTACCTTGGTTTAATTTATGCTAGTGCTTTTGTATTTCATTTACCCTCATTTCATCGAGGTGGAAATTGTAATAAACAATTATGTCATTGGTTTGCCTCATTCTGGGAATGAGAGATGTAAATGTAATTATATCACTTTTGTCTTGGAACCGAGAAGGATCTCATGGCCTAAATGGAAATCTCATGTATGGAATGTATGTGCTTACATTAGATTAAGTGAATGTTGTTATATTTCATTTCATGTATGTTGTTTTAAATTGTGAATTATTTAATCTTTGTCTCGTAACCTTAGGGGATTGTTGGCATTGTGTTGTTATCATTCTTGTAATTGTAATTTAAAAAAAAAATTGTAGTGAAATTGGTTGTAGTTTGCAACTTCCCCTAGGGTTCATTAAATGAGGGGGCAGTACACCCATGCTTTTACAGACAATAAAAGGGGCAAAAGGATCAATCACTATTGACATGCACAACGAACAACAAGAGAATGCTATTTGTAAGTTAGAAAAATAACATCCAATTAGAAATTCTCCACCAATAGCGGTAATGTATCTAATAAAGAGGGTCATTTTCCCAAAAAACGTTAGTAGATCTATCATTTCACAACAACTTGAATCCAAAAATCTTCAAGGAACTATGTCTTATTGTCAACCTTATCCTTTTCCATGAATGAACCTAGTTCCTTTCTAATTGAGTTTCCATCTTTAGTTTCCAAACTTGAGACCAAAGGGAATATAAAGGGTTCCTATAATCTTCTAAACTTGAACCTTCTTCATATTTTCAAATTATTAGAAGGAATACCAAGAGGTGAATGTTGCAATTCAACAAAATGGTAGAGGCAATGAACTTCAACTAATTCATCTCTAACATGATTCTTGTCTCTACCAAATTCCTCTAAATTCATCTTGACAAGACCTTCTAAATTAGTCATGTCTAGAAGAGGACCAACCACCCCTCAATTATGCCCAAAGGGAGCCTCAACCAAATCCTAAGGTAAACAATGCTCCATATCATCCTTAAGAATTTTGTTCAACCTTTCCTTCCTTTAAATTTCCTACACCAATAAAATACATAGCTAGACACATGGAAATGGTGAAAACAAAAGAAAATCCTATAGCATGACATGTTGAACCCAAATAACCAAATTCAAAAATAATTTAATCTATAATTATAATTAGTTTTATGCTAGAAACTTTATACATATAAAAATATGATAAATGTGTGATTATTTTTGTTTCCAATCTATAACTTTTTGATGTGCTTGGCTATATAATTGAGATGATCCACTCATAATGTAATGATAAAAAATTAGTATGTATCAAAGAAATATTTTAGAGACATCAAGTTACTATTCTACATAACTCTCATGGAAATAAGAATATTATTTTATTTTAACTAAATAAATTGTGTGTACTCTATCTTGAATTACTAATTAATTTTGAATTATATACTTATAATTTAAAATAAAAGAATACTTTGTAACATAGAATAGATAGGTTAATTAATAAAATAAAATATGTTTTTATATTAAGAAAAAATTACAAATATATGGAACTCATATGAGAAATTGACTAAGACAACTCCGTGAGAGAATTAAGATGAGAATAATTTATATACCTTCTTTCAATAATTAACAAATTAGAAATTAATACTTATCTCATATTGTATAATCACACTAGAAACCAACAATGGAAGATTGAGAGTCTCAACTAATAATTCCACCTTATAGATCACATTCATACTAGAAGCCAACAACTAAAGATTAAATTTCATAAATAAATTTCATGTGTTGTATATCATGCCTCTAAGGGGTCCACAAGTACCATGAGCCTTTTGAAATCCTTCTCCATATAAATGCATCCATTCCAAGACCATTGGGAGGTGGGTATCCCAACTTCATTAATTTCTTGTAGGAATTTAATCAAGAGTAGGACATTGTGACTTTGGCATGTAAATTTAAATCTAAATGCGCATCCAAAAAATATAAATTCATAACTAAATTTAATTCAAAAAGTGGGCCATCTATGGCCTTCTATAAACTTCTTGAAGATGTCATTCCCATAAATGATAAATTAAAAGTTAAGTTATGACCTTCACCAAAATGACATGAAATTATCTTTCTAAGATATCATATTTACATAAATCCCTCAAAAAAAAAAATTCACTAATTTTAAACACTCAAACAAATAATGGTATAGATTAAGATTCTAGTCTTTATCCTACATTTGGGTCATGATTGATTAGATTTACTATCATAATTAGAAGTTGTATAAATTGTTATATTATATATTTTTTAACATATATAAAATGTATGGTTGGATTAATGAGATATTTATAAAAAATATGAAATATGAAGTCAAACTTTATTAAATTTGATTCTTAATAAATTATTTTTAATGATTAAATTTATAGCTTTATGCAATCTATGAGTTTAAATAGTTTGATGGTATCTAAACTTTATACATATAAAAATATGATAAATGTGTGATTATTTTGATTTCCAATCTATAATTTTTTTATGTTCTTGGCTATATAATTGAGATGATTCACTCATAATGTAATGATAAAATTCATCCTCATATGGAGGATTTTATATTATCTTCAATTAAATTCATCCTCTTTATGAGATTCTTATGGAATATTGATATTCTAGTGTGAATTCTTAATTTTAGACATATCTTAACTAGATAAATTTAGGTTCAATGAAGGAAATAAAACTTTTTTTTTTCACTTACATAATCCTATTTTGAATTTCATTTATGTTAACAACTATTAAATTGAAAGATATTTTTATCCCCTATTATTTTCAAATAATTTTACACTAATCTTTGTTTTCTTATTCTTTCTTTCATTGTTTCATTTAAAATTTGAACCATTTAAGGATGTTATGTTATAGATTATAGTTGTCTTCCAATTATTTGTAAATTGTTCAACCCTCTCGTGGTCTAAATAATTTAACATTCAATAACCATGTCTAAAGTACATTATATACCCAACCTCTTCCCCTATTTAACACACTCATAAACCTTGTTACTAATCTCATTTGAAGAGGTGGAACAACCAATCTTAGAGGGATCCTCATCCATAGGAGAGAGAAGGGAGCGATCAATCTGGGCTCTAGTAATATTCTAGAAATAGTATAACTAGAAGCTAGAATCCTAACAATGATAACCAAGTTGGATAATACACAAGTTTTCCTTTTGAAGGGATTGCATAACACTTATTGGATCAGTGTCATTTCCCCTTCACCACATTTTGATTAGGATTAATAATTCAAATAATAAAATTCTCAAATTGGTATAAGAAAAAAAAATCCCTTATTGGAGGGGAGCTCATTTTTTCCCCATGTGCAACTCTAATAATATATTTCTTAAGTTACATGAGTAAATGAAAAGGAGAGCTAACAAGTCACATGGATCTAAAGATTACTTATAAGATAAAAGTTATAGCATGAACAACATTTATAGTTTCCTTATAGGATGAAATAAATAATCAAGTAGAAACATTTATATACTTGT
>VDFB02109900.1:0-11830 GCA_007258455.2 Sequoia sempervirens
AATATGCACCAGTAGCTATCAAGAATAAATAACCATAGCTGAAATGACACTCACAGCAAGTGCCAACACATCCAACTATCCATACCTCCAAGGTATACATAACATAGTAAACTCGTGCCAACACAACATATCCACCCATAAACCACAATAACAAACTCCATGTGCAAACCTGTCAAAGCATGACATACACATCCAGGAGCTCCCACTACATGGGCAATGTCAAGATGAATGCAAACCTGGAATGAGCGCATTCAACGCGTCGCTTCATTAACATCCCAAAAAGGAACCATCACAAAGGCATACCAAGTCTACTACCAGCATCTCATAGAAGTAAACATGTAGTACCAAGGAACATCCACAATGATAAGCAAAACCTGCAAACCAAACCCTGTAGCATGTCCTCCTACACACACACCTCTAAATGCCAACTGTGTCAAGTATGATCTCCTCCATAATACCCCATAACAAAATCCATAACCACATCCATCCATCCAATCACCAAGATCAAAGATAACATATGTAACTAACATGGATGTAAGCATCTCAAAACAAGAAGATCAAACTCAAAGTAATCATTCCTAAACCAAAGAAATCAGCCCAATAAACCATCTCCTAAACCCAACATGTACAAGGAGATAACACATGCCAACACTCCTCAAATGAACCCTCCAGAAACCAAATATCCATGGCTCAAGATCCATATCCATGAGAAGACAAAGCATAAACATAATGCACCTGAAAGAATAATGGGCAATACCTCTCAAGTGAACTGCTGAGTAGACCAAGAGTGGGGAATGAGAATGCTCCTCTAGGATATCCAAGTCATCATGACTCAACCAAGAACACTCTCCTCATTGGTCCATGTTGAACTCACGTCCAACCAAGGTGTAGGCTCCCTCGGACTTCCTGCTAAAACCTCATCAAGAGTAACCATATCAACAACATGTCTCTAACCACAAGAGAACACCAAGTCTCACCTATGTCTCCAAGTATCCATGAGCACCTGTAACCGATCAATCCATGCTAAACACCAAGCAAATGATCAATGTACTCAATACAAAGAGAACCAACCAAGATCAAAATCATAGCTCCAACTGCAGAATCAGGAACATAAGCATAACACCATGATCTCACATCCTCTCAAAAGAAGATCACATGAATAAATCATCATAACATATACCATGCCACAACTCTAAACTAGTAATCAAGAGTATACCATGACATAATAACAAAACCATCCTACAACCAAGGATCACCTGTCAAAACCAACAAGTCATAAATAATAACTCAACATCTCCAACACCTGATATCAAAGAACTCTCACTGTAGCACACAGAATCCAAGAGCTCCTCCATGACACCAAAGATCACCTGCTGAAGACAACCATCCATAATAACCAATGGATCCACATAATTGCCAAATGCTCCCACTGAACCATGATACCGAGCAATCCCATGGCACCATGATGCACAAAACCAACACCACATCACTGTCATAAGCTCACACAAAACCTGTGAATCCAAGCTCTCAATGACAACATGATAACCATCCTCTAAAGCAAGAAGATACACCGCCAAACCATCATATCCATCACCGCCAAACCATCACTGTCACAAGCTCCCACTGAACCGTGTAACCAAGCTATCCATGACATCGTGATACCAATCTCCTCAACCCAAGAAGATACACCGCCACAACCATAATCAGGAACCAATCCAATACCACCAACAATGCACCTGCATAAAACCATCATAACATGCCAAAGTCTCTAATGCACAAGAAACATCCATGACATCATGATCACCACCAAATATACCAACAAATCAACCCAACCATGTCCACATATCTGCATAATCATAGTCAATTGCATCTATCTCATATCATGACTGTACCTGGTAATACCATCTCACCTCCTCAACATGACAACCAAAATAGCAAACCAAGTGACTAAACCAAGCCACTAAAACTGATCATGCATCAACACTAAAATATCAATGGGCAAAGACAACCCATATCCAAGTCATAGGTGCAACAAGTAAGTATAGACCGCCTACAACATTGCACAACTTGTAGATACAACAATGCAACATACATGCTGATAACCATGTCAAAAATATAATAATCTGAGATGTACAACCGAGCATACAATGAATCCAATATCAAATATCCCAAATCCAACAATCCATAAGCTCATAATAACACCATAGTCAAAGAGACCCATAAACAGGTCAGATAAAGAAAATAGCAAATAAACCATGCCAAAATATCTCCAAACCTGATCTACTGCATAGTGATATGAACAAGCTTTCCGTTGACTATTTGAAGTCCAAAATCCAACTCCGTATGCACCCGATATGCCCTCTCAAAGCTCAAAATAAATATCTGACTTCAACCAAGCAAAACACTGTCAAAACTATAAAATCATGGAACAAAACCTATACCACTGCGTAGTGCTCGGAACCAGCTTTCCAACGACTATAAGAAGTCGAAGATCCGACACTCTGGGCAAAAGTTATATCGCGTTTGAAAAAAGCTGCGTAAATCAACCTTCAGTTGGCTCTCGGTGGTGCTTGAAGGTGTGGTGGGTAAAGCGGATTCAAAACATTTAAATCTAATTTAATTTTCAATTTTTAAAAATATTCTCCCCTCTCCACTAGCGTCACGGACCCGGCCTTGGCATTTAAAAGCGGCTTATTTTTGTTTGAAATCCGGTGAGACAATTTTTCTCATGGTGAGAAATTTTTGAAAAAGATTTTAAAATTTTATTAAAAAAATTTGTTTTAAGCCCTATAAGGTACGAAATGAACCAGCGGGCCTACCCGGCGTTACCCTCTTGGAGCCCGCCCGGTCTGCCCGGTATTTTCTTGTCGGCCGAGTGGCGATTGGCGATCTGTCAGCGATAGGTTACCAGCGGCGATCGCGATACCGGCTGATAACTGGCCGAGTACGGACCCCCAAAATATTCAATTTTGTTTTTTTTGTTTTTTTAATTTTTAATTTTCTAATAATTTTTTTTGTTTTAATTTTGCCACGGTTTTTAAACACCGGTGAATTTTATTTTTTGATTTTTTTTTTAAATTTTTGTGAGGCAGTATCGCAGGTCGACGCGTCTATTAGAATAGAGTTTTTTACGTAACTAAAATAGGGCAAATTATATGTCAATTTTTCTCTCTCGGCCAACCTGAATCCAACCATGAGGTCCATTTTGTCCTAGGAGGTCATCTGTGAAAACTCACCCCCAAAACCCTCATATAAATGCATGACCAAGAAACCCTAATTTTGCCAAAATTTTCTCACCCCAAATCTGCAAACAACCCATCATAACAGCAAACCCAAAACCCTCAGATCTGCAATAAAACACCTGCAAAACCCTATATCTTGCCATTGTCTTTCATTCTCTCATGCAACCTAAGGTTATCCAATCCAATAACCAAAGCTCTGATACCACTTGTAAAGGAAACTATGCAGCCATAAAATGACAATTTCCACATAACCCAAATCTGAAACATGCAAGTAAAATACTCAACATCAACATGCAAGAGAATAGACAACATACCCATCAAAGATGACACAAGATATACCCTGGGAAAACCCTCAAGAGGGAAAACCCAAGCCTCCAAAAGCATCCACACTCCATGTATTATTCAACAATGAAAACCCATTACAATACATCTGCAGAGACTCCATGAACACTTCTGAAGCACAAGCTATCCATGCATTCCATGTGACCAAGCATGAATCCACACATCCCATGCCATGCTTCAAACCCTCACACATGCACAAGCTCAACCTTGACCAACTTTTGATCCAACCCTAAACAACTACCCTTGTGGTTGCTTTTATAGAAACAAGCTCCCACAAAACCACCAAGTGGTATTACATAAACCATGTGCCCAAAACCATACAACATCATGTGACCCCACATTTAATATTGGGTACTTTATTATTTTTTATTATTCCCCAATATTAAATAATTACATTTTACAATTATGTCCCAATGTTACATACAACAAAATGGCCCCAACATTATAACTCCTTGTGATGCACGTTCACCTAGAAAACCCCTAGGTGCACCACACACATAATAAATAAATAAAATATTACAAACATTATGCAAGGTGTACAACACCTAATTCTAACATGGTCAAAATTAGTTCAAAAGAAATTGTTCGAGCATTGCCTAGAATCACAAGACCTGCTAATACTATTTGCAAAAGTTTTCAATTAGGGAAACATACAAGATGCAACTTTAAGGGAAAGAGCACTCTACTACTAGAATGTTAGAGTTAGTTCACATTGATCTTTATGGTCTCACTACAACAGGAAGCCTAAATTGTGATAGGTATTTCATTCTTCTTATTGATGATTATACTCAAATGACATGGGTTGCTTTTCTTTGAGAAAAGAATCAGGATCTGGATAGGTTTAAGGTATTCAAAGCAAGAGTGGAAAATGAAGTAAGTTTGAAAATCAAATGTTTGAGATCTAATAGAGGTGGAGAATTCACTTCTAGTGAGTTTAATACATTTTGTGAATTGCACATCATAAAGAGATAGTTTTCTATTCTGAGAACCCCTCAACAGAAGGGGTAGTTGAGAGAAAAAATAGGACAATACAGGAAGCTGCAAGAACCATGATGAAAGAATCAAACGTACCATATGTGTATTGGAGAGAGGTAATATACACTAATATTTATGTTCTTAATAAATTTTAGATTAGAAGCAACAACACAAAGAATCCTTTTGAGTTATGGACTAGTAAGACTCCTAGTGTGAAGCACTTCAAGGTATTTGGAAGAAAATGTTACATTAAAAGAGATGATGAAAATCTTGGAAAGCTTGATGCTAAGTGTGATGAAGGAATTTTTCTTAGATACTCTACTACTAGCAAGGAATATAGATGCTTTAATAAAAGATTGAGAAATATTGTTGAAAGTGTTAATGCGAAAGCTGATGAGACATACAAAGACCTATTGAGATAAGTGAATTTGAACTTGATGAACCTATGTATGGACATGTACTTGAGGAGAATAAGGAAAAGAAAGGAGAGAAAGAAGGACATATTGAAGAAGAAAAAGAAGAAGAGAATGAGGTGGAACCTATTGTTATGATCCAGGTGGATCTTCTGAACTTGAAAATTGAAGTGTTCCAGTTTCTCTCAGAAGCAATGCCATCGTGTAGAGCACAAAATTTTGAATCCGGTGCAACTTGAACAGGTGAAAAAGGAGTTTGTTTGTGCAAGATATCGCTGGTCAAAGCTTGGTCAAAGGCTGGTCAACTTAGTTATCAGGGATGAGGAAAAAGGTGGAAAATTCATCATCACCAAATTGGTCAAAGTTGGCATCATCACGAAGGTCTCATCGTCACGATTCCAATGGTGTTTGTTTCATCAAAAGCAGAGTTCGTTTGCACAAGATATAAGCAGTCAAAGTAGGGTTGACTTTGCTGACATCAGCATGGTATAGTCAGCATTGTACAATGCATAATCAACAGTGTCAACCAATCACAATTTGACACGTGTCATCATCAAATGAAAGAAAAAATCCATGTGGCACATCGTGGGTACCACATACTCAGCCACGTCATCATATGCCACGTCATCATCGACAACCACGTCATCACCTTCAGCGAATTGGGTTTTGCCATGTGGCACCCCTGGCATGCCACGTGGTTTCTCTATCTCCTCCGACGGGGTCAAAGTTGGTTTGAAAAAAATGAGTAGGGTGACGGATTCGAACCCCTCACCACTCATAGCCCGAAACTGTCGCTCACCGTTGCACCAAATTATTCGCACTTATCTATGTATAGTGGATGGTTTTTTTTGTTATAGAAGTTAGTTGAAGTTGGTAGAGGAAAAAAAAGCTGGTGGGTTTGGAACTCCCAACCGCCTGCCTTCTAAAAGGCAAGTTGACTGTTGCACCATGCAACGTGTTTGGAATATTGCGGGCACGAGTTTTATATAACCCAATGTTTAGGCCGAAGCCTAAACCAAATAACCAACAAATGGTTATTTGTTAACAAAATAAACAATCCCCTCAAACTAAAAGCCCAAATAAGCTATAAACAAGGGCTCGAGAACAAATTTAATTATTTTAAGGGAGATTATTGTTTGTATTTGTAAAAGTGGGGAATTGGTTTTTATTTTTTTCCATTTGAGGGGAAAATTCCAAAATTGTTGGTTTTAACCAAATAGGCCCAACTTCAAGTATAAAAGGGAGACTAGGAGAGTCTTCCTCACTCATCCATCAGTTGATCATTCTCCATTGTATCCCTTTCTCTTGGTCTTTGAGAGGCTTTTGTGAGAGAATTCTTAGAGGGAATTAGGAGAATTTGAGTTGTTATGTATTGATGTACTGAGTCTTGTAGTAGATCCTATTAGGCAAAGTTAGTTTCCTTACTCTTTTTTAATCATCCCTAGCCTTCAGAGGTTTTGAGAGGGGTGTGAGTGAGAGGCTTTTTATATGACTTTGTGGAAAGGCTACAAGATATTGTAAAGAAGTGTTTCAAGAGGCTCCAGTGGAGATTGTACTGTCATTTCATAACATTTCAATAGATTGGTCACTCGATTGAGCTTGGCCTGGAGACGTAGTCACATTTGTGGTGAACTCTGTAATCAAATCGGTGTTTTCTTTTCTCTCTTGGTTCTATGTTTTTGAATTCTCTCTGATTAGTGTTTCTACTACTCCACTGTTGATGTCTTTATGCTTTTTTTCATAATAACTTAAGCAACGTTTGTCATAGATCCCTTCCGCTTTATGGATCAAGTGGTATCAGAGCTTTGTTTGGTTGGTTTGCAGGAGTGATTGTGAGTCATTTTTCATTTGGTGGACATTTGGAGTTTGGAGTAAAGATGGCATCAGAGAAGGGTGAATCTTCAAGGCTGACATTGACCCCATCCATGGTGGATGATTTCATGTCAATGAAAGGCATGGTTGAAGAACTCTATCGAGACCATCGAGAGAAGGCTGATAGGATGCAAGAGTTGGAAGAAGCCAATCGAGGCCTGCAGACAGAGAATGTAGAACTTCAGCAGTTGTTGGAGGAATCCAACATGGAGAAGGAAAGACTGTAAATGTTGTTGCAGGACATCTTAGAGGAGCGAAACAGGAGAAGTTCTCCTATATCAGGGAGTGCACACATCTATGGTTTCTGTCCGCATTCCAAGGATACATCATCCTCATACTCCCTGCTCACCCTGCCAGATAGTACGGGAGCTTCTTCATCGACAAGGCTCATGGCTAGATTTTCTTGTGGCCATGATTGGGCTAACTCTCCTAGTGCAATAGAGTGTGCTTACTGTCGACAGATGGAGTACCTCTAGACTCTTAATCTACCTAATAGTGACAGTAATTATCTCGAAGCCTCTTCTTCCATCAAACAAAAGAAGTCAACAGAGGATGAGCAAGACTCTTTTGCACACTTTGAGAAGCACATAAGAGGTATAGGATCGAAGCTACTTGAGAAGATGGGCTTCAAAGGGAAAGGCTTTGGTATTTCTGAGCAAGGCATCACCAATCCAATTGAAGCGAAGAAGTGACCACCGTACCAAGGATTGGGATTTAGAGGGGGAGATGGACAATTCTCTAGAGCTTGAAACTTCTGCAACCACTGTGGCATCAGTGGACATTGGGAGGCAAAGTGTTGGAAGCTGCATCCAGAGCTTCATCGTCAATCGAGGTCTATTGAGAGACCCAACCACCAAAAAGTTGAAGAGACGAAAGCGGAGCTGGCAGTAGCTACCACTTATGAGGCAGTCCCAGGAGAAATTCAACCATAGCCTGTGCAACCTGTGAAAGAGAGTTCCCTTGAACAGCTTCGTAGGAGCTGGGAACAACGCTCATCAAACTAGTATATCAATTTGTGTGTTTATTACATCTTTTGTAGTGTGATGAATATGTTGATAAGCTAGTATTATTTTGTGAGTTCTGAATAAACTTGTTTGTAATAATTTTTATGAAGTTGTAATTCTCTAGAGATTGATACTTTGTAAGGCTCTTGAAGCCACATCTCTTGTAATCTAGAAAGGAGAATACTGTGTAACTTCTCATTGCCGGGTTTTTAAGGACTTGTACCTGCTATTTTCAAGTGCGAAGCTTCAATTGAAGAGCACTTCCCAGCTTAAGAGTTGCCAAGAATGGTCAATAGTGACCTTGCATG
This sequence comes from Sequoia sempervirens, assembly GCA_007258455.2. Lineage (NCBI taxonomy): Eukaryota > Viridiplantae > Streptophyta > Pinopsida > Cupressales > Cupressaceae > Sequoia > Sequoia sempervirens. The sequence goes on from VDFB02109900.1 coordinate 8,157, forward strand.
TTCTCAGTTTGAAGACTCAGTTGAGGCCATTTTGAGGATATGTCTGAACTCAGTTGAAGTTCTTGAAGGATGTTATCAGTGACCTCATTGCTTCAGATGAACATGACCCGAGCTCTATGGTGGAGCCTTGAATCAGCCATTTCGAAGTACAAAGGTGAAGGAAAATTTCAGGTTGAGGCATAGATACCATGCTCAAGCAATTGGAGGAGCAACAAAAGTATGCCAAAGAGAATGGTGAAAGATGCAGAATGTGAATCACCCCGTGAGAAGCACTGAGAGGCAGGTTTACCATACTCAATTTTTCTTCTTACTTTGGGTATGTTAAGTTCCATTTTAAACTGCATTGTGATGAGTTGTGGATTCCATGTTGCCAAAATGTAAGACCCCTATAGAGGGCAGATATGGCAATAAGGACAACTCTTATTGATAGTACATTGCTGAAGTGTAAGACCTTAATAGGCAGATGTGGTAGTGTCTATGTTCTACTGATTCAGATTGTGGCGAGTGGCAAGATGAAGAATGGGAGATGTTTTTGAAGGAACTATAAACTTTTGGAGGACCAAAAGTTCTTTAGTGGGGAGGTTTGATCTAGGTGGATCTTCTGAACTTGAAAATTTAAGTGTTCCAATTTCTCTCGGAAGTAGTACCATCGTGTAGAGCACAAAATTTTGAATTTGGTGCAACTTGAATGGGCGAAAAAGGAGTCTGTTTGTGCAAGATATCGCTGGTCAAAGCTCGGTCAAAGGCTGGTCAACTTAGCTATCAAGGACAAGGAAAAAGGTGGAAAATTCATCATCACCAAATTGTTCAAAGTTGGCATCATCGTGAAGGTCTCATCGTCACAATTCCAACAGCGTTTGTTTCGTAAAAAATGGAGTTCGTTTGCATGAGATATAAGCAGTCAAAGTAGGGTTCACTTTGCTGACATCAGCATGGTACAGTCAGCATCGTACAATGCATAATCAACAGTGTCAACCAATCATAATTTGACATGTGTCATCATCAAATGAAAGAAAAAATCCATGTGGCACATCGTGGGAACCACATACTCGGCCACGTCATCATATGCCACATCATCATTGATAGCCACGTCATCATCTTTAGCGAATTGGGTTTTGCCACGTGGCACCCCTGGCATGCCACATGGTTTCTCTATCTCCTCCGATGGGGTCAAAGTTGGTTTGAACAAAATGAGTAGGATGAGGGATTCGAACCCCTCACCAATCATAACCCGAAACTGCCGCTCACCGTTGCACCAAATTATTCGCACTTATCTATGTATAGTGGATGGTTTTTTTTGTTATAGAAGTTAGTTGAAGTTGGTAGAGGAAAAACAAGCTGGCGGGTTTGGAACTCCCAACCGCCCGCCTTCTAAAAGGAAAGTTGACCGTTGCACCATACAATGTGTTTGGAATATTGCGGGCACGGGTTTTATATAACCCAATGTTTAGGCCGAAGCCTAAACCAAATAACCAACAAATAGTTATTTGTTAACAAAATAAACAAACCCCTCAAACTAAAAGCCCGAATAAGCTATAAACAAGGGCTCGAAAACAAATTTAATTATTTTAAGGGGGATTATTGTTTGTATTTGTAAAAGTGGGGAATTGGTTTTTATTTTTTCCATTTAAGGGGAAAATTCCAAAATTGTTGGTTTTAACCAAATAGGCCCAACTTCAAGTATAAAAGGGAGACTAGGAGAGTCTTCCTCACTCATCCATCAGTTGATCATTCTCCATTGTATCCCTTTCTCTTGGTCTTTGAGAGGCTTTTGTGAGAGAATTCTTAGAGGGAATTAGGAGAATTTGAGTTGTGATGTATTGATGTACTGAGTCTTGTAGTAGATCCTATTAGGAAAAGTTAGTTTCCTTACTCTTTGTTAATCATCCCTAGCCTTGAGAGCTTTTGAGAGGGGTGTGAGTGAGAGACTTTTTGTATGACTTTGTGGAAAGGCTACAAGATATTGTAAAGCAGTGTTGCAAGAGGCTCCAGTGGAGATTGTACTGCCATTTCAGAACATTTCAATAGATTGGTCACTCAATTGAGCTCGACCCAGAGATGTAGTCACGTTTGTGGCGAACTCCATAATCAAATTGGTGTCTTCTTATCTCTCTCTTGGTTCTATGTTTTTTGAATTCTCTCTTATTTAATGTTCCTGCTACTCCATTGTTGATGTCTTTATGCCTTTGTTCATAATCACTTAAGCAACGTTTGTCATAGATCCCTTCACTTTACGAGATCATGTTAGAGACTCCTAAGTATGTATAGAAGAATCATCTAGAATAGATAATTTGGAATGAAGTGAGGTGTGAAGACAAGTAGTAAAGTAGCAACTGAGGTAAATATGTGTTTACTCTCTAAAATTGAACCTAAGTCCGTGAGTGAAGCATGTGAAGATGAGAGTTGGATGAAAACTATGAAAGAAGAGTTGCATCAAATAGAGAAGAATCGGACATGGGAACTAGTCCCCGAGCCTACGACTAAGAATGTAATTTGTTCAAAATGGGTGTTCTAGGGTAGCTAGATGAAGAAGAGAAGTTATGAGAATAAGGAAAGACTTGTATAGAAAGGGACATTCACTAGTTCAAGGCATGGAATTTGAAGAAAATTTTTTCCCCTATGTCTGGAATGGAAGCTGGGTGTTCCACAATGAAGTGGTTTACAATTTTGGTCAAATTGGACGAAAATATTTTTCTAACTAAATCTTTATTCCCAGAGCACCTATAGCAACTAAACCGTGTGAAATTTGAAGATGATACAAACTAGAGTCTCATCACATTTTTTCTATAGATTCTAAAAAAAATTATTTCAAAATTGTTGGAATCAAATTGCACTTCTTTTTCCATCTCGTAGGAAAACTAGTTTTTTTTTTCTTCTGAAAAAACAAGTTTTAAAAAGGGACGCATACCGTATAATGCATAATTTTTTTCCTTGAAGGATAAAATTATAATTCTTTAGTTGAATTTGTAACTCGATATCTAGATGCTTCACTTGATTTAGTGGTTTTTAGCAGAATGCTTTTTCTTTAATCAAGTTTCAAAGTCAAACCAGTACAATTCGAGACTTGATCACAGCATATAATACATAACTTTTAAATTTGTATATGTAAAATTCAATTTTCTTTTTTGTTGAGATCAAGGACTTGAATATACGGTGCACTCATTTAATTTACTATTTTTAATAATTTGCTATTTTTCTACATGTGTAGAACAAAGACGTTCATTTTTGATGAAAAACTTATGTTTAATAAAACTAAAAAAACAAATACATAATAAAACCAAAACATATTAAAATTATATTCATTGGATAGCTCGTTCCAAGGACTAGGGGTTCACTCGAACCCCTTTCTAATGCATTTTTTTTTGGCAGCTAATTTTCAAAGAGGTTTGCTCAAACCTTGTTTTGAGTGAACCCCTTATGGGTTTAATCAAACTAGTAGGTTCGTACAAACCCCCAAATTCACATTTTTTTCCTTGGGGTCACTTTTTGTGAGTTTTCCTTCCTCGCTTGAATTGTAAACCACTATTGTGGCTTCACCCTATTAGGATGTTTTTGGCATTTTCTTCCCACAAGGATTTCAAGGTGTATCAGATGGATGTTAAGTCAACATTTCTAAATGGTGAGTTGGAAGAAGTGTGTACATAGAAAAACCTAAAGGGTTTCAGTTATCTGAC
>VDFB02109902.1:0-44643 GCA_007258455.2 Sequoia sempervirens
CAATTTTAAGCAAACATTATAGAGAGCTCCTACAACACTAGTTCCTACTCCACTTTGTTAGATTTAAATCTTAAAAAAAGAGATTCACCCTTCACAAAAAAACTACTACAAGAATCGTGAATGACCATCCCAACCCTAATAGAATCGTGATTACCTCTAGAGGCAACATCAAAGTTGAATTTGAGCAATTTAACTTCCTTGTGAACATTTTACATAGCTATTACCTATTAACAAAGAATTATAAATTTCATGTAACTTCCCTGGGAACACTTTGCATAGCTATTACCTATTAACAAGAAGTTATAAATTTCATGTAACTTATTTGTGAACATTTTACATAGCCAATACCTATTAACAAGAAATTATAAATTTCATGTAACTTCCTTGTGAACCTTTACATTTCCATTACCTATTAACAAAAAATTATAAATTTCATATAACTTTCTTGTGAACACTTTACATACCTATTATCCTGTTAACAAATACCTAGTATCCTATTAACTAGCAATCACACCTACGTGTGCAATGGGAACGCCAAAGATTTGTAGAAGTATTAAGAGGGATAAATGTGCTGTGGTAGTGAGAAATTTAAAACATATAACTGAATGTATTTTCCATTGTGCAAAACATTATTTAATAATGGCTAAGAATTCTGAAAATGCAAAACATAAAACAGTGCAAATGCAATACAAAATGCCCCAAAGAGATGTCATCTCATGGAATGCAATGATCTCAGGATATGCAGAACATGGATTTTCCAAGGATGCTATAAAAAGATTAAAATTGAAATAAGGAAGCCATCCTTATTGAAGTAAATATAATACTGAACTAAAACCATGGAAAAGGAATAATCCAAAACAAAGAAGATAAAAGCACAAAAAAGGAACTAATATTATCACTTGTGTCAGCTTAGGGTAAGGAAAGAATTGAAACGAATACGAAAGGACTAGTCATGACCCAAGCTTGAGCAGATATCTGAAGAGAGATTGGCTCCTATGGATAGAGAGTGTGTATTAAACAACAAAGGACAATTTAAATAGATGATAAATTTTGGACTCTTAAATGGCTAACAACAAATTTCCAAATTCTGAAACAAAGACTAACAAAGGCTTCTCTGATATATGGAATGCATGATTATTTTATTCAAATAATTTCAAGAAATTGTAAAATATTGATTTTGGAAAGAACATCCTCATCAGATCACTTTTTCTCATCTGCATGCATGAGAAATTGTTCATGATAGCACATATATGTTGGACTTACAGTAATTTCCAAAATGTAGCCAGATTTTCTGAAAATGAAAGCTTGGATATCATGTACTTACAAGTATGAACAGCAATAAGTAATAAGGACTGCAGAAATGGGTTTTGTAGGTCAATTGTCTAAAAGTGCAGTCATTGTGTAGGAGCCTTTGTCTGCTCATTAGTAAATAATAAAAGATCAGATGTATGTAACCAAATTTAGAGGCTAATTGGAAAACTGCATTCTTAAAGATTATCCAATTAACAAGGATGAAAGCATTAGTACCTTCTGCCAACCCTTCTACTTTGGGAACCATATGAATGGAGAGTGTGTGCAAGGGAAGGTTCTTCTCAACCTGCCCATGGCTAGATCCTATGATTTCAGGTCAAATAGGAACAACCAAGAAGTGACTCGATCGGAACCTTGTTCGCTTGAAGTTGTTACAAAGGAATCGTTACAGAAAATTCCATAGGAAATATGATATGCAAGTGTATCTAGTTAAAGGTGAACTACATGTTAATATGACAGATGACAAAGGTAGGATAAGCCCTTCATCGAAATTTTACATTACAAAAGCATATCAGTACATACAACAATTGCACATGCTGATCCAAAATAAGTGCCTAATATTGCTCTTGATGGGTCAAACAAGCAGGAAAATATCATTGCAAATGCTGATTAGCAATTGGAGATAAGACCAAACATTGGTAGAAGTCAAATTATATTGATAATTGTAGTCAAAGATTTTCAAGAAGAAAGGGCATAGTATCTACTTCATAGTAATTGGCCAAATGAATAAGACAAATAAAAACTAAAAAGTGGTTAGAGATTTGTGCTTTTACCCTCCTTAGGTACTTACCAAAACAAGTACTGCATCTTATATCTTAATGCAACTAGAATATTCAATCTTTTTGATGTAATCAACCTTAGTGAGTGGCCCTTGGCTGTGAATACTGTAAAACCTTTTTGAGATCAAAGCAAGGCAAAGCAGAGATCCAGAGCCTCTCCCATAATAAAAAAGCGCATTGCCATAGAAAGAAAAGAAAAATAACCAGCTGGATCAAAGACAAACCACATTACCATACTAATAATCAATGAGGAAGAAATCACATTACATTTGGATGATTCTAAATATAACATTCTAGAAAGGCCTTCCAGTATTAGACAAGTTAATATGCTGAAATCTTTCATGGTATTGTACTGGAGGCAACATATCAGACATATATGTATTGAAGATCAAGTTCCCAGTTCTTTCCTTCTATAAAATCCCATGTAAATATTTTATGCAATTTTAACACATAACGGACAGAGGCCAGATTATACATATGTGTTTACTGGTGCAGTCTCTAGAACTGAATTTCATATGCAACCTGCAGCACCTTCCATGCCATTAAAGCAATCTTGAATTTATGTAGATCAAGCATCTTTGTTTAAAAACTACTCTTTGTTGACAAAAACATATCAGATCTTAAGCCAGTTTAAGTCTTCCATCAAATTGAAAAATTGAAGATTTGTTGTTCACCCAGCAGGGAAAAATGGTGAAATTTATTTAATGATAATGTCTTGAGAATTCTGTCATACAATGATCAGCACCAAATCACCTATTTACAATTCAGCTGGAACTGAATGTATAATTTTTTTGAGTCACTGGGTTCTGAAATCTTTATAAACAGATCCACAAAAAAATTGCTGAAGATATTCACAAAATTCCACCACAGATATATAAATCGCAGGCCCTTGATCAATCCACCCTCAGACCTCAAGCACAATTTGGCCTTTCAACCCATCAATATGAAAATTAGATTTAGGTTGCAGTTGTAATATGAATCATTTAAACCCTGCCAAGTAATATGGATTGCTGCACCAATTAGAAATTGCAGAATTGAAAGGACATTAGTTCAATTACAAACTGGAAATTAATCAGTTTTGCACTTGGGGATTTTTGTTTTAAATTACTCCATTGAATCGTGGTTTTGTTTTGGTCATGTCTCCACTAGACAGTTGAATGATCTGAGGATTATTTTGATGTATAGCCATTTCCTAGAATGAGTAAATGAAAATAGTGTAGCCATTTCCTAGAATGAGTAAATGAAAATAGTGTATAAGTAGCAATTAATCATAAAAAGCAAGCATGTAAATGTATAAGCAAAACGTGTAACGTAATTATAGAAGGAATAACAAATTAAGTAAATAAGGTCTATGTATTATATGATGTGCTGAAAAAATAAAATGATCTTAAAAATATGTAAACTTTGTTACAGGCTAGGCACTAAGCGATGTACGGGAAACAAAGATTTGGTGTATTCAAATAATTCAATAAAGTACAAGTCACAAATCAGTATAAAATGTTTGATATGATTAAATTTAGCAGAATTGTAATATATATTTGAATTTTAAAAGACAAATATATAATTATTTAAACATAGTGAGAGGTGTTGGTTCTTGCATAATGTTACTTACCACTAACATATTCTATTCATGTTTGGGAAAATCTGCACATAATCTGCCACAGCAGAGCAACTCTCTTTAGGGAACTTTGTGTGGACATCATACAAATCTGTAAATTAGTCCCATAGTTATGCTTGAAGAGGACAGGAAGTGGGAATAGGACACTGACAAACTGTACTTTGTAAATAAAAGCATAAGCTACTTGTCATTTTTTAATGATCCCAACTAAACCATGAATGGTAATGAAGAGGTGCCGAAAAGATCAATACCACTATTTTAAGGGCTTTACAGTTCCAATACCTCCCCACTGCAGAATCTACAATGTAATCACTATCATTCAATCATAGGAGACAGCAAGAATAGCTTTAATGTTGAAGTAAATAGCTTTATAAGCTTTAGCCTTTATCTGGTGTCTGAATATCTTTCAAGAAAGAGTTCGTATGATAGGAGATAGACAAAAAGACACTATTGAAGTAAATAGCTTTATAAGCTTTATTTGGTGTCTGAATATTTGTCAAGAACAGGGCAGAGACTACTGTCATTTTGAAGGTCGCAGTAAAAAGCATCAATCATGGGTTACAGAGATTGTGAAGATCAATGCTTCTTAAGAATTTTACAATTCAAATTCCTCTCTTTCAGAAGATTAAATGTATTCTCCATTATTCTATCATAAAGAATAGCAGAAACATGGTAACAACAAAAGACATGGCAGAACAGTATGATGCACACTTTTATAGTGAATGGATTTATAAGCTTTATCTGGACGTATTTTTGTGAACTTTATAATTATATAATCATGCATAGAATATGTTTTTTGGATTAGTACATTAATAAAGTTATCTTTCAGTTTCTATAGTCAGAATCTAAGCCATTATATAAAACACAATCCAGATCTCATTACTTGTCAAAAACAGAGCAGATGCTAACTAACACTTTAGTGAAAAAGGTCCCAGAGACCAAAGTAATGTCCACATTTGATGCTGGCCAGGAGTATTAGCAACTAACTGTTCTTGAACTGTGCAAAACCAAGAAAGTAGTAAATTCAAAGTTCATTGTGGTAAGCACTGTGCAGCAAATCAGAGGCAACTCATTTACACATTCAGATGTGATCCTCAACCTAGCACTAGGCAAGCAGACAAAGGCACCCTCAGTGCAACATCTAAAGATCCTCATCACTAGGTTGTTGATCATTTGAGGGTTACATGCCTCAAATAACCATCTGGGCATTAACTGGGCATAATCTTAATAGGTGGAAGGTTACAGTGCCATCCTTATCTAAAGACTGAAGCAAATCCTCAGCTGTGGTGCTACAGCTCTAATCCTAGCTTTTCTATCAGCTGTTGGGCAATAAGAAACGACAAACATCAAATCAGGACCCCATTTAATCCCTAGCAAATTGACATTTTAGATATGGACCTAGCTTAGGGCAGTACTGGCTAACCAATCACCTCACATAAACCCTTGCAATCGGGTATTTTCTAAGTACACCAATCAGACCAAATCCACTTGTCATAACCAGCACCTGTAACAGATCTGCTATTAACCAGCATTTGTAACATCCTACCAGAACAATGAATTTTCCTAAGAATCAAGTCCAGCTCCAGAATTTGTTTAAACTCAGATCTGAATCATTAATTTTCCAATTTTATTACCAACTATGCAATTTACTATGATTAAGAATTTTGATTGGAATCAATTGTTAGATCTGAAACAAGCAGAAGTTATTACTATTATTTCACTGTCTGATTGCCTTGTGAAGATTGATTTCTTTTGAGGTTCTATAAGGGAGGTGTGGGCAAATAAACTGGAAGAAGAATTTGAGTTGATAAGAGAAATGGTAGATCGATACCCTTATGTTGCCATGGACACAGAGTTCCCTGGGGTTGTTATAAGGCCGTATGGGAGATTCACAAGCAGGGCAGAGTAACATTACTATACCTTGAAAGCCAATGTGGACAACCTCAAACTCATCCAACTTGGCCTTACTTTCTCAAATGAGGAAGGAAATCGGGAAGAGTGCGGTACAGGTCAGGCTTGTGTGAGGCAATTCAACCTAAGGGAATTTAACCCCACTAGGGATATCCATGCCCCTGATTCCATCGAGCTCTTCAGACAGACTAGGATCGATTTCAAGAAAAACACAATGGATTCTATGTTGGTCTCAACACGATTGGAATACCAAATATCCAAATGATAAAACCGACAAATCAATGCCTTATTTAACAGATAACATTTTAATTGTTTTACAATCAAATAAAACATAAAAAAATTGATCCGATAGTCTATAGGATCCAAAAAAAAGTTCACTGAAACTAGGGCAAGTGATGTACCTAAAGATTCTGCACAATTTGTGTCTATCTGTCAACAAAGCCCTAACGAATCAGTTATTTTGTTAAACTAAAGCGAACCAAATTCAATCTGCCAAAAAGCCATAATTTTTTTTTAATAATGTGCAGCTTTTGAAATAGAGATGGAACAAAAATAGAATTGCACAGAATTCAATCCCACTTATAGAGATTACAAAAAAAAACAGAGCATAGTATTTTTGGTTAGCGGCGATCAGTTTTGCAATTAAAATCTCATGACAAAGGATACATAAATATGAAGGAAATGTGGCGGTGACATACAAACTTTGGCGGTGAGAGAGACTTAACGTAGGTTACCAGGGATTGAAGGTAGCAGATAACACCAGCCATTTTGCAGATAAGTGTGATGTCTTTTCCGGTGGCACGAATAGTTAAGATCAATAGTGACGATCTGTTTCATTGTCTTGCAAGCTCTCTCACAGAAGATACACTGTTGGTAGAAAAAATTGGATTGGAAAAGCTCAATGAGGCACAAAGTTCCCTAGGGTTGTTATAAGGCCGTATGGGAGATTCACAAGCAGGGAAAAGTACCATTACTATACCTTGAAAGCCAATGTGGACAACCTCAAACTCATCCAACTTGGCCTTACTTTCTCAGATGAGGAGGGAAACCAAGAAGAGTGCAGTACAGGTCAGGCATGTGTGAGGCAATTCAACCTAAGGGAATTTAACCCCACTAGGGATATCCATGCCCTTGATTCCATCAAGCTATTGAGACAGGCTGGGAATTTCAAGAAAAACGCGATGGACTCTATGGAGGTCTCAACACGATTGGAATACAAAATATCCAAATGATAAAACCTACAAATCAATGCCTTCATTTAACAGATAACATTTTAATTATTCTACAATCAAATAAAACATAGAAAAAATGATCCGACAGTCTATAGGATCCAAATAAAAGTTCACTGAAACCAAGGCAAGTGACGTACCTGAAGATTCTGCACAATTTGTTAAAATAAAGCAAACCAAATCCAATTTTCCAAAAAGCCATAATTATTTTTAATAATGTGCAACTTTTGAAATAGAGACGAAACAAAAATAGAATCGCACAAAATTCAATCCCAATTACAAAGGTTACAAAAAAAAGAGCAAAGTAGTTTTTTTGGTCAGCGACAATCAGTTTTGCAATTAAAATCTCATGAAAAAGGATACATAAATATGAAGGAAATGTGGTGGTGACATACAGACTTTGGCGGTGACAGAGACTTAACGCAGGTTACCAAGGATTGAAGGCAACAGATAACACCGGTCATTTTGCAGATAAGGATTTATGCCTGCAGCTGCAACATAACTCCTTTCCAAATGCAATCCCAATGCACTATACTCCAAGTTTTTAACTTCCATATGTAATCGCAACCATATCAACCTGACCAATTATAGACCATTGACATCAATGACAATCTCAAACAATGAATTCCTTCAACATTATTGATAGGAATCTCATTAATATTTCTTTGACATCAATCACAACATTTCCTGATGAGCACATAGTTATACTGAGAGTGGGAGGGGGTGGGGTGAATCAATATAACACAATTTTTACTTTTTCAACCTTAATTAGACATAAGAATAACAATCATGCAAAGATTTAACAATTAAGAACACAAGAACACCAAGATTTACGTGGAAACCCTTACGGAAAAACCACGACACAAAATAATGTACTTATATAATAATAACTGATTACAACTTTTGTAGGCACCAACCTACAAGAGACACCAATCCCCTAGACTGAGCACCAACTCAGCAAGAGTCACCAAACTCTTCTTTAGCAAGGCACCAACCTTGACCAATTTGAGGTACCAACCTCTATTTGATTTTTGAGCACCAACCGAAATATTCCCCTTAATTTTTTCCCAAAATTTAACACACAAATCAGCAACCAATCACTGATTAGCGTTAGCTCCAAAAATGCAAATCAGCAAAGAAGATAACTCTAACCAAGAATGTTCACCAAGATCCCAATGTGGGCGAGGTGATAGCATATGGTCAGAGGATCGTTAGGCATAAACAAAGCTGAAAGTACAATTCATCTGCTGATGCAGGCATCCACAAGCAGTGGGAATACTCCACTTATTCAGTGGGTGAGTTTACAACAATTATTAGGCGGCAAGCCAGCCTTTAAATCCACTCTTCCACTTATTAATGGGGGGAATATACTGTCCACACAACCACTTATTTTGTGGGGGGAATTACAATCAAGAAAGACGTTTATTCTAAAACTCAACCACTCAATTGTGGGAGTGTAATCAAGTATAAATTGCAGCAATAAAATGAAATAGCTGTTAGTACTACTAACTAGCTTTACAATGAATAGAAATAGCTGCAAATAAGAGAGATAAGCTTCTAAAATGTTCTTTATCCACACTGGCGGTAAACCATCCAGGGGTAATTTAATGACAAAACAATAAGTAATTGCAGAACTGAAAATGGTTGGATTAGTAATGCTTAATCTCAACCTTTACAAATAAAACTCTGCAGATTACAATTTACAAAGATAGAGAGTGAACCTTAGAAAAAGAAGTATGAACTTTTACAATCATATAACACTCCAAAACTGAAGTATAAGATCAAAAACTGAAAACTGTAACAATCTGATATAAAAATCAGAATTCTGGAAATTCAAACCAGCTACAGAGAAAATCATGAAAAGCTCATAACTTCACCAAATTACCTCCGAATTGAGTGATGTCTTTTGCTGAAGCATTCTAGGAGGTTGGCGCCCAAAAACAAATCACAAAACAGCTCCAAAACTCAGCATATATTTCAAGCACAAAATCCAATGCTTCAAGAATGGTACGGCCCTTAGCAAGGGCGATTTTGCAAGAATAAAAATAAATACTTTGAAATAAATTCTGATCTTCTATGGGAAGGGGCGCCCCTGTGCTAGGAATGCATATCTTCAATACCCAGAAGCAAATAAAATTCGTACTAAAAGCTGTATACAAAAATCACTTTCAGCCATGATAAACCAGCAACATAAAAACTGGAAATATCTCACCAAAACTCCACATTAATGCTCAATATGTACTTCTGGATGAAGCACACTCTCAATCCACCACCTAGGGAACCATAGTTGCAGGCCCGAAGAATGGAGTAAATTTGCTAAGCTTTCCCTTAGCCGGATTCTGGATTCATTCCAGCAGCGTAACTTTGCTCTTCAAAAATATGCATAATCAGCTCTTCAAACAGCAGCAATATATAAACTTCAATTGGCAAATGAAGCAACAAGAACTCTTCAAATTCCAAGAAGTTGAATCACTTCAACTTCCAAAAGGGATGCCACCTTTTTGCATTTTACTTTTTGAAATAATATAATATTACTCAACCTCCTTTTCACTTTGCAACAATAAAGCATTTAATAAATTATTAAATGCACAATTGACCCCCTTAATGGCCCCTCTTTTAAAACAACATGAAGTTATTACTCCTAGGCGTGGGGTACAACTGAGAAACATGAAATTTGACTAAGTATAAAAACTCAGTCCATGGAGATAACCAAAACCAATGCCAATACTGAAACTGATGGATAGCAAGATGACTTGAGTTGAGCTGCTGATGATGCTACTGCCAAATTTAGACTTACTAAAAATAGCCAACTGCTATAAATAGTAAGTTCACATCAAAACAATAGATAGCCAAACTGAACACTAACTGCAAAGGATTGAACTGCTGCTAGACAGATACTGCCAAAAGATAGACTTGCTAAAAATAGCAACTGCTATAAATAGTAAGTCTGCACAACATCCTCTGAACACCAACTGAGCAATATCTGAAAGAGGAAACCCTAATTTTCCACCTCAGCTTAGCCTACGGATTTCCGGAAATAGGCTAAATCCTATTGAAGAGTGTAGGGCCAAAATGGGGACATTACAGTCCGCCCTTCCCAAAATTGCTTGTCCTCAAGCAATGCCACCACACTCCAAGGGAACAATTTGATCCTTACCATGCCAAATAGGATCCCAGGGTCCCAAATCATCCTAGGAGAAGGATAGCACCAACTGATGTAAGCACTGCACTGCTGGATGCCAACACAAGAAATCACCAGATTAAAATTAAACTGAAACATCATGGGAATAAATTCTAGAAGACCATCATTGGCTTCATCATCTTCAACTATGGAATCACAAACCCAAGTGATACCAGGATTCCAAATCTTTCTCAGGAACACTGTTCCTCTAATCAGTTGCGCTACTCTGATTAATACAACCGAATACTCAAAGTGGACCAACATGTCACGATCCACAAAAGACAATGCATCAAACATGTCAGTGCCTGGGTCCCATATCAGTCTGTAGGACCTCCAAACCTTGTTGTCATAATTCTGATCAGCAACAAAAATATTTTCAAACATGCTTCTAAACCAATGCCAAACCAAGAGCAAAGCTCCACACTCCATCCCTATCCAAGAGGATGCACAATGCTTCCTTTGAAGCAAACTGATTTCACTGAAAGAACTCCAAGAAATATTCACATATCTCACATCAAGAGTCTCAATTTGACAAATCAAATCAGCTAATAACTCGCTGTCCCAAAAAGTAATGTATGAGTTGGTACCACAAAATTCACTGTCAACTATCAATGAACAACCCATACTTGAACTTTGACCATACAGAAACATTCCCTTGCTTATTTTTGGCAGAAATTCAGTCCAAATAGGAGGTGGAGAGGCCTGGAAATGAAGTAACCAGCTTCCTAAGAGGTCTGAAATAATCATCTTGAGATCTGATTTTTGGAAAATCAGCATCCAAGAAGACAAGCAGCAGCTGCTACAAAAGAACTTTCCATCAAAATGAGCATAACTGCTCATGAACCAAGCTGGTGGCACTTTTAGCAAGAGACCCCATGTCACCACAAACCAACTTTTGATCATATTTCCTTCCCAGAACACCAATGTATGATCAGAAATAAAGAGGCAATGACATAGAAAGAAGGGAGCAGCAAACATAAAACAGAATTTTTGACACTTATCTCTCCATCCAACCTTCTTTTTATGCATTCCATTCTTCAAAAGAAAATGCTTGAGATCCCAAACACTGATTTTCAATTGAAGACATTTTCCAACACATAAGCAAATGGTCACAACTACACTCTGAATATTATATGCTGGTCTATCTATTTTGAAATTACCTTCTTCCCAAGTAATGCCAGGATCCCAAACTAACAACCATGAAGAACCACTTCTCAAACTGATAATTGCTCACACGAATCCTTTGATTCACTCGTTCCATCTGCAATGCCACTTCTTGAAATTCCAAGAAGTATTCAACCAACCTTTGTTCATTGAAGAAATCAAATCTAGAATCTTGTGATATGACTTGCCGGAAAGATTCCATGAATCCTTCATCAAATACAATTCTGAAATCTATCACTCTAAGAGAAGATGGTGATGAACTAAAATCTGATATGAGTCTCACAAGCATCCTCATCAAAAAATAAATTAAACCTTCATCAACAAACCCATCAACTCTTTGTTGATGAACAATAAGAATGCCTTCATTTCTTTGTGTTTCAAGAGTTACCAATTCTTGCTGAATGGTTGCACTAGGAGCAGCAGTAGATTCAACTTCGTGCAACTCACGTATTAACTCTCCAATGCTGGAAGACAAACTCAAATCCCCTTCTTCAGTAATCTCTGAAGCAATTTCTTCGTCATTTTCAAAAAGAGGATTTACATAAACCTTACTAGAACCTTCTTCATACAAGAGATTGTCAAAAGCTTGATAAGCTTGAGAATTTGAATGCTTTGGTCTCTTAGGACAGCATTCCAAATCATATGTTTCTTGTATGAGATCAAACTCATCAAGAATTTCTTGAAGCTCCTCTGCTCTTCTTCTATTTTCTTGCTCCCATGAATATTGAACAGCAGAAATCTGATTCTCTGCTTCAATTAGAGTCTCATGCACTTCTTGCAACTTTGTTTTGGTAAGCTCATGCCACTCCAATGCCTTGTCAGCAATATTGGCCACTATGTCTTTGTCACGAATGATGTGCAAAAGACTAGATTTAATTTCCTCCAAGGCAAATTTAATGGACTTCATGTCATCAATAGAAATGCAACATACAACTTCTCCCCTAGGCACATCATAAATCATCTGTTCTACATGTCTATGAATTCTATCAAGATTTGACAAAATTTGAATTCCATTATCAGCAATGTGTGAACTTGAGCTGCAATCATTATATACTGGCTGAGATGATGTAGAACAACTTTGATGGATAAAGATTTCAAAAATGGTTTGAGTTGTACTCCTCAACTTGTCTCGCATGTGATGAACACTCTTCATCATTCCATCCATAGTGCCTTCCAATTCCTTAGCTTTTTGCCTTAGCTTGATTTCCGGTGAAGAAAAATCTGCCTTATAACTACTAGAAGCTTCTCCTTCCATGTTGTCTTCTACACATGATTCAAAAGAATTGATCAAATCAGCTTTGAAGTGGGAAGAGACTTCAACTTCCTCTTTGACTTGACTTTCAAACCAACATTCTCTGGAATTGTGAAGAAGCAAATTGCTGATTGAACACATATCTTCAACTAACCGAACTTCTCCTTCATTTGGATCTGCACTTATGGCCTCTTCATGCATCTTTGTTTCAACTTTTGTTTCCAAAAGTTTTTTCTTTGAATCTTCAACATGAGGCTTCTTAACACAAGTCAACTCACTGTTCTCCTCTGTAGAAAACAAGAGTACCTCACTAGTCTTCAAGGCTTCCACTGACACATTACATTCTTTTACAGAATGCTTGGATGAGTGCAAATCCGTAGATACCCCTTGAACTTTTGCAATGTCTTCAAAGGGATTCCAACTTTCATCCTCCTCTTCAACTTCGGAAATCTCCTCTTTGTTCACAACAGTCTTCTTCAAAAATGGTTTCAACTTATCTTCACATTGACTGAAAATTTCTTTAACTAACAAATCAGCAGTGGGAGAAATCTGCTCTTCACGTTTATAAGCATCCAAGAGAAGAGTTTGGACACTTTCAGGAAGACTATCAACTTCTTTAATTGTAGAGATTAGAACATTCATGACAGCTGCAAGCATACTCTCTTCTTGCTCACTCCAGGTCGAGGTGAAAAGATAATTAAACAAGTGATAAATCTGATTCTCCATCTCAAATTCTATCAATAAGATGCAAGCACCAACTTCAGAAAATGTTTTTAAAATAGCAGCTCTTCTTGGAAACAAGCTACTACCAGTTTCATCCAAATCTTGAAAACATTCCACTATCATCTTTAATATGATCTTCATAGTTTCATCATCATAGGGCAACTGGGGAATTACAATTCTCATTATCTCCATAAAACAAGAAGAAATCAGCAACTTGGTCTCTTCATCAGGATGCCCCAACCAATAGGGCTGATTCAAAAAATTCACTGCAGGAGCTAGTGCCAACTCCATTATCTCTGAAGGTGATGGCTTCACTTGTCTCAAACATTGTTCTAACAAATGAAGAATGTTCTCTTCATTTTCCTTTGACTGAAATTCTTTACCAAGTCTCTTTCCAACCATAAAGAGAGTCTCTGCCAACTTCATCTCTTCTTCATTAGCCACTCTATAATTTTGTTTGAAGTTGCAGATGCAAAGGGTCAAGCTTAAATTCTGCTATAACTCCAATCCTAATTTGCTACAATTCCTTTTCTTGAATATGCTGCAAGCTCATCATAAACTTGCCACACAAATCTGATCACAATCTCCTTATAAGTCTGCACATAATCTTCTCATGAATCTGCAATTAATCTTCACAACTTGCTATTCATAAATCAGGAAATAATCTTCTTCATGAACCTGGTGTATATGATGTATTTGTCCCTTTTCTACACACAAATATCTTCAAAATAAATCAAATTTGTTCTTGATACTTCTGCTATCCCTCTTATTTATGCTTCAAAAAAATATTCATTACACACACTTACTCCAACTCTCACATAATGATTATTTTATATCTACATATCTCTTATGAAAGGATACATCCTATAAAATAGAGATGACTATTTAAAAGGACATGACTTTATCTTCTATAAAGTAATCACCTTTATATATTTAATTATTGCTATTTTCCTTAACAATTCTGAGCGCTGCTTTTTACTAATCAATGGTTGCACCTTTTTGATGTTGATTGCTGGATTTAATCATATACATCATTTCCTTTGTAATGAATCGTTGCCTTTCATTTAATAAGTTTTACCGCTCCTTATCATTTTAATATGAATTGGTGCCTTACACAATAATCGCTTTATAACAAATGGGATTATTTACTTAATAAAATCGTATACCTTCTAAGGGAATCTTTTTGTCTTATTCTGATAAAGGTGATTACTATCTTATTCTCCTTTCTCTTTCTTTGTCTTATTGTTAATTTATCTTATTTGTTTTTTTCGTCTTAAATATTTACACCGAAGGCGTCCCCACGTTGAGGTTTTGCAACCCCTTTTCATGCGGAACAATGGAAATTACGATGAACTACGATCAAACGAATCGCAATGGTTCATCATTCTAACGGTGTGCAATGTTGGATAGGGATGCAAGACGATTAGAGTAATATGATCCATTCACCCTGAAAAATGAAAATTTAATGACGCCCTTCTCTCTGTGTTTGGAAAATACATCAACAACTTTGCTTTTTATGTATTAGAGGTTTGGTGATGCATTTACTACGAATGGGAGGCGGCAGAAAAAATCTCCTTGTTGATGCATTTATGTCAATGAGAGTTGATTCGATGAGAGAAAGACAACATTTTGCAAGAATTAGACAACATTTCGCATCAGTCTTTATGTACTGCTTTCGTTTTCCCTGGTTTCATTTGCCCTTGTTTCGTCTACACGGCTGGGTCAGTTTTACTTTAGTTTACTTCTTCTGTTATCGTAGGTTGGAAATCATCGGTTTGCCCTTCATAATTTTTTCTCTTGCAGAATCTTGCGGTAATTTTAAGCTCGACCCTTTGCATCTGCAACTTCAAACAAAATTTATCGTCCTTTATTGCTTTCGGCTGCTTAACTCCCTAGAGATTGTTTTAGTAGGCATTTTAATTTTTGTTTTCATTTGTTCCCTTCTTTTATTTGACAGACCTAAGATATCAATTAAATAATATTCACTCGTTTGCTCGTGTCCAGGCGATAATCCTAAATTAAACCCAAGGATTTAAATAAACTTGAATTAACTAAGGGCCTTATATTCGTAAACATTAATATTTCAATGAGTTTGCCTAGTGGACCCAGGATCAAATCATCAGCTTGAGATGGCAACAGCTTCTCTGCAGATTCAGCCGCGACTGAAAAATGAGCTCCCCTTAATATCGAAGAGGGAATTGGATTGGAGGTTGTTCTTGTTCTGGGTATTAAGGAAATTAATGGGGTTGGAGATATTTTCTTCACAACAACCCTCGACATGGCTCAAGCAGTTTAACGTGCTCAACTATGGCTACTCTGTATCAGCAATTGCCTTCATCTTTGGTAGAACAAATGTCTATCCTCATCTTATGTTCATGATTTTACCCACTAGTTTTTTCATTTAAGCTTTTTTGCTTTTCATAACTTGCAAAAATCTGAGATCAGTGTTTAAAAAAAAAACTTCTCCTGGGATTTTCTTCAATATTGAACTCAAGCTCCAATTGAATACTCAATAGGCCTAATCTCAACTTTCCACTCTAAGTGGCCTGCCTACCAAAAATAAGGTAGGCAAGGTTGGTGCAACATTATTTTGTGATGACCCAACTCCTTCCTACTTTGTTGGCATTGCAAAACAATAATTGAGCTAGTTTGTAGTTGGAACAATAGGCTAGAATTAGAAAGAACATTTCAGGAAATGGGACCTTTCGTTAAAGTTGAAGAAACTCAAATTAATACTAAAAAATCCACTTTCATCTTCTTCGATGCTTTGGGTCATTGAGTAAGACCTAAGGCCTGCAAGTTAAGTTCCTCACCTACTTTATAGCCTATTCACCTGAAAAACTATTTTGATAACATTTTAAAATTGAGGTCTACAGGCTGCTATAAAATGACCACAAATTTCAGAGTGTTTTTGTAACTTCTTATCAACTTCTTCCAATAAATCTTGACCTTTGCATCTATTCAAACAATTCATTTAGTGCAGCATTACCATAACTTTTTATCAAATGACAAAACAAAATTACATACCTGAAATATATGAATGTTTGGCATTAGCCTTTACTAAAAAACAACTAATGTACTTGAGATATGAATGTCAATCATTTCTTATAAGGAATTTGCTTGGATTTGAAGTCTATCCTTTGTTTATTTAAAGCTAATTATGTTGTCTTTACTGTGTGTTGTACTTAGATTGAGATTTTTCCTTACATTCATTCAACCAATTTATGGCTTTGTTCTAAATGTGCTTGTTATTTTCACTAATGACCTGAAATATTCGAGCCAAATTTTCGATTTTTCACATTACAAATTACAAACAATGCACCCGTTAAGGTTAGCAACTAACCCAAAACGTGCTGAAGCAACTCTAACCAGAATGTACACCAGGATCCGATGTGGGCAAGGTGTGAGCATTGGTCAGAGGATCTTAATCAAATTGCTTATGCAGGAACTCTAACCAAGAATGGCACCGATGATGGCGAGCATATGGTCAGAGGATCTTCTACACTAATGTACTGAAAGGGAACTCGACACCAAGTATGTGCTACCCAATCCAGTATGGAGTGAGGGGTGACCATATGGCGGAGTATTACAAATAACTATGCTTGAAAGAAATAACTGAATTACTGAAAGGACTCAACACCCAGAATGTGCTTTCTAACCCGAACTGGGAAAGTAGCTACCATAGGGCGGAGATGTAACTATTACAAAATAACTTCAGAATGTAAAGTGAGCATTACAAACAAAATTGAACAAGATTGAAGATTACTGCCAGTACTACTGTCAGTTTACAAAATGAAGCTCAATTGCCTGCCAAGAGCATAGTAAATCGAAAGATTAGCATTACATCATGTGAAGAATTCACCTTGGCTTGTTTCAAGTTGCCAAAACAATAACTTCTCTCAAGGACCAGATTGATAAGTCTGATTCCACAGATCTGCACTTTCAAATGAGAAACCAGCAGCTTACAATTTTAAAGAAATGTTCATAACTTCCTCCAAGAACATCCGATTGATGTGAAATAAAATGCAATGCACTCTAAAGACATAGGCGACCAAGACAAAACCCTAAAACTGATTAAAATACCACAGATTTAATTTGCACGAATCCCAAGACAGAAACAAGATGGTACGGCTTCTAGAAAAGGGCGATCTGCTTTTAAAATTCACTGCCTTCATTAAAAAATCTGCAAACTTGAGGAATATGATGCCTAGACCTAACAATGAGAATGGGCTAATACCCAGAACAATATTTGTGTTATTTTTTGATTTATGAATAAAACTCAATTCAGCTGTAGCTAACAATGCAATATCTGGAAACCACTAACATGCAAAACTGATCTAACAATGCACAAGCTGAATACAATGCAAAACCCAATGCAAAACTCACAAATTACGCTATCTCATCACTAGTTGCTGTGTTGCAAGCAAGAAGCAATGCCCGAGCTAGGAGGCCTTCATTCCTCGAAGCAGTTCCAGAGCCAAACCGACAGCATAACAATACTGTAGACGAAGGATGCCCTCAATGATAACCAAAGGCTCCCTTTTATAATTTTCGGTTGACCCCTTCTCGAAACCCTAACCTTCTTTTTGAGTCAAACCCTAATCCCAAGAGATGGCGTCCCCTTTCTTCACTTTGACTTTTAATTAAATTCACAACTTAGGAAAAGGCATCCCACTTAAGGTTCTTATTTCAACCTTAATAAATTCAATATAAATTCAATATAAACTCAATGATGGCACCACCCTTCAAGTCCACCTTTTAAAATAACATTAAGTTAATAGACTAGGCCAAGGTGGTAAAATAACATTAAAATATAATGTTATTTTTAAGTAAAATGAGCTTATCTCTCCGAAACTGCATTCTGAAGCCCGAAACTGAATACGCCAATTGAGTCAGCTGAAGAGGAAAGTCAACTGCCTGAGACCAACCTGTTTACTGCCAAAAATAGAATTTACTAAAAATAGTAAATTCCTGAAGATGCTCAGAATGCCGAGAAGAACATACCACTGCGAAGCTCTCTGAAAACCCAGAAAGAATCCGCTACTGAAACAACCAACTCCGAGCAAGAACTTCCTTCAAAATAGGAAACCCTAATTTTACCTTCCGACTAGCCTACGGGTCTCCGGAATAGGCCAACGGTCACTGAAAAGATCAGGCTTGAGAGGGGACATTACATGGCGTTCACTATGTTGTCCTTACTGTGTGTTGTACTTAGATTGAGATTTTGCCTTACATTCATTCAACAAATTTATGGCTTTGTTCTAAATGTGCTTGTTATTTTCTTTTTCTTGTCCATAGACAACATCAAGTAGAACAGCAAGAAATTACTAAAAACATGTCTCAAATGGAGTCTTTTTATTTTAAAGTTACTGCCAGAGTACTGAACGTAGCTCAATTTCTAATTCCAAGTCCTAAACTGTTTCAATTGTGTACGACAATGGTATATAATATGTTGACGATAGTTTGATCATTTGTTTATGGATGGAATGTGGTGGATCTCTTAACCATCTTACTTAACAACGTGCTTCAAAATTTACCAAATAAGAATGAATACCCATCATAACTGATTGATCTAAGCAACCAAAAGTGTATTTCACTAACTCGTATCCTTTGAGTGTAATTTTCAAAGAACAAGTATGCACATCTCGCCAAATCGGTTTGCTAGCACAACAATTAGATCGCGTGCTTGCTTTGACATGGTAATGCACCTGTAGAGTTCAGGAAAATCAATGTATTGTTGCAAAACCACCAATGTTTTTCCTTCTCCAAGATTTCCCACTACTTTGGAAGTATGTGCCTCCTTGAAGAGTTGAATTCGCTCGTTCTTTGGTACACAGATTCTCCAACTTGTAGTGTTGTCCATCCTTGATGTACATGTCAATTTGCCTTTCATAACTTTCCCAACTTCTTTGAGGTTGCCACCGATTGTACAAATCTTGCCTTTTGTGCTTCTTCTGCATATCTTGTGCCTTGGACTCTTAACTTGTGCTTTCTAAAGTCAATTCCTATCTTGACTCTATCTTGGAAAAATATTTGAATTACCTTCAAAACTGCTAAAAAATGTAAATATTCAGGGCAGCAGCCTTCTCTATAGGATAAAAGCACATATATGACTGACACTCTACCCAAAATATGGTCAGTGAGAGAGTTTTACTTTCAATTCTAATTGCCAAATGTAGGGATCAAATTTAAAATGTAAGGATACATTTACAATCTTTCAAGGAACTCAAATGGCATAGACAAGAAACACAAGAGGAGAGGAGAGATGGAGTGGGGTTTGCTATCTGGGAGAGCTTAAGCAAAGGAATTAGAAACGGAGAGAAAAATACAGAGTATAGGCAAAGGGGAATTGCAAAGAAGTTCTGCAAAGCACCATAGCCCGAGCAGTTAGATGAGATTAGGTAAAACCAATTGAATTGGTATGAAAGCAAGTTGATTGTATTGTATTAAGCCTGTCCAAATCATTGGTGTGAATAAAATAAAACCGATTGTTTGATAGTGCTAAGTGCTCTGTTTAAATCTGAATAATAATATAAATTTTGTATCTCTATGATTAGTGAATGAATGGTTGAATCAATTTGTCAGTGTGTTTGGTATTCGGTGGTGGGCTGCCTGTGATTGATTGCCTGATAAGGCACTCTTCCCAGGACTAGATTACTATGCCTAACTGTAAATTCTATGTGAAGTTATTTCAGCTTAATCAAGAGTTATTTCATGTTAGCATTTATAGATTTGATATAATGCCATTTGAAATTGACATAAATGAGCATATGTTTCATAAATTCATAATATTTCAATGGCTCACTTTTAGAATAACCCTGTGGGGCATGTATTTTGTGTTGTTGGGTTAGTTCTCATGCTTGAACTTCTTCATTTTTGCATCTCTATACCAATCAAATCTTGTCTTAAATCATCCCATTTCTATGGCGAGAGGAAGGACACTTTTTCCCTGCTGTAGACATGATATGAAACAGTGATAGCTTGGAACATTTTGTTTATGTATCTTCATTTATAAATGCTAATTTACATGAAACTCCATAACAAGCAGTACAAAAAATATCTTTAATCGACTTTATATTAGCTGATAATTGTGTAGCATGCCTTGCTTGAAATTGGCTCTTTTACAAAATTCTTTTATGTGCTTTGGCTTCATTCTAGAAAAATGGCTATGCGCTGTCAACGAACTACCTTGGAAAATTTTCCACCAAACTCTGCCCATTTTTCTCATCGGCCTCCTTGACAGCACGACACAATTTGTGCACAAACTTCAGGTAACTCACTTGCCATGATTTTAGTGAAATTTCTTATGGGCATCTTGTTTATTACACACTTTTTCCCTGCTGTAGACATGATATGAAACAGTGACAGCTTCATACATTTTGTTTATGTATCTTCATCTATAAATGCTGATTTACCTGAAACTCCATAACGAGCAGTACAAAAAAAAATCTTTAATTGACTTTATATTAGCCGATAATTGTGTAGCATGCCTTGCTTGAAATTGGCTCTTTTATGAAATTCTTTTCTATGCTTTGGCTTCATTCTAGAAAAATGGCTATGCGCTGTCAACGAAATACCTTGGAAAATTTTCCACCAAACTCTGCCCATTTTTCTCATTGGCCTCCTTGACAGCACAACACAATTTGTGCACAAATTTCAGGTAACTCACTTGCCATGATTTTAGTGAAATTTCAATATTACAGTTCTCTTATTATATGGTAAATGAAGGCATTGGTTCTGGGGTTTTATCTTTGGCTGTTTCAATCTATAAGCTATTTTTATGACAGATTTCCTGATAACATTATTTACTATTTAATGTATACCAGCTGCAGCTGAAGCTGTAAATGCAATGGTTGCCAGAGCTTCTTTCACATAGTGAACAGTAGAGATCAAAATTTCTTCATATGTTACATGTAATGCATTCTTCTTTACAGAGCTTATCCATTATACAGTAAATATTTCCTCTCAGTTTTCTGCCATTATAGTCGTGCTTGTACTTATAAAACCAAATGTCAACATGGAAGGGATTGGGGTGACACAAAGTAACTAACTTTAACATAACCACTTTATCATGTTGCCTACCTTTGCTTGGCATGTTCTGCCTCTATTTGAGTTAAGCAGCTTTCTCCTTACATGGAACATTCATCAGAGGATTTTTCTTTTACCATATGCCTTTGCACATAATGATTTATGTAGGGTTTATCGATCTGGCTTAGCCATCTCTTCCTGGCATCTTTTGCTTCTTAGCTCTAAGACTAACTTTAGTATTAAATTCAGATTTTTTGATAAAAATAGTTGTTGAAGCCATTTGAACATTATTGATTTTCTGCTATAATTTGGTGATTGTAGTTTTAGTTTCTTTGCCTGAGTGGAAAGGTTCCCTCCATCTTATGGAGTTCTCCACTTCTTCAAGAAATAGTACTCACAAATAATTCTTTCCATGGCCAATTCCTGATCAAATCAGGAAAGCACCTAATTAGTTCAGTGGGAGTATTCTACCTGAAGTTGGAGAACCAGCCATTAAAGGTTGAGGTCTGTTGTTGGAGCATTTGGAGGCACTCCTAGTGTTGGATGGCCACATGAGGATCTATTGTGAGTTCTTACAAAGTGGAGCATTTTGAAGGTGCTTTGAACAGCTCTGTTGTTGCATGTGCAGGGGAGCGAGGTCATTTGTGCTGAGACACATAAGCTTATCTGCCTGAACCACACTAGAAACACTGGTCAAATCTGGCACTCTTTTGCTCAAATGTTTAATGATAATCAACTATCCCTAGCCTTACTTTTAAATTACTATTTTCTAAACCTTTTATTTATTTATAGCCTTCTTTTCTATTAGTTTGTCTCATTACAATCTCAAGATTGCAGTAGAGAAGTTGGTAAGTTGTGTATTTTGTGTAAGAGTGGATCAAGTCTTCAAAAACTCTTGTGCCCACTTTTCAGTTAAATTATACTTATAAGAACTTGTCATGGACTGCATGTATGTCCAAGGGATTATTTAAAGAGTATTAAAATTGTTTGCTTCCCTTTGCATTTGGTCTTGTTCTTTTGAGCTTTTCCTCTTATGTGCCTGTTTTGGGAATCCTGTCACATGATTTTCTCCTTTATAGTTGCCAATCATGGAATTCTTCAACCTGAATACATACTTACAGGTAGCCCAAAATGGAGGATGATATTTTGTTGCTTTATGTATATGTCATTTGTGGCATATTACAAGATGAGATAAGACAGAATCTGCAAATAGAAAAGAGAAAATTTATTGAGTTCAGAAGGCAAATGAAGCTTGTAAGCTTTTAACAATACTGTTTCTGATGATTTGCTCATATACAAGATTTGGAATTACGTAAGGATATCTGGGCAAGTGTGAGAAGTTCTCCAATAAGTAAATGGGTCTTAGGAGAATGTTTCATCTACCAAATCAAGAATACTGTACAGAAATGGCTCCGAAATTTTTAGGTTATAATCACTGCTGCACTGTTCTAATGGACAATTTAATAATAAACCAATTCAACACAAAATTAACTAGTATGTCTTCGGCGTACCCATTGCACACGAAGGTGCGATTGCTAGTCTTTATTGCACATTTAAAATCTCTGCTTTCTTCACTAGTCGTTGCTTCTTAGTAAATGAGATTACTACCTAGTTAAATATATCAATCTCTGTAGATTTTAATTATATTAACTATTGCTTCCTCATTAATTTTGATCGCTGCTTTTATGATGGGAATCACTATTAATAATCATTGCATATGTATGCTGATTGCTCCATTTGTAACCATAATTGCTGCCCTTTGTTAAGGCATGATCGCTGCCTTATAATGATCACTGTTTCATATTTACATAAGTCCCTTGCTATGTCTTATTGTTAATAGTTAATGTAAACTATTTTAATCATTGGATTTGATGTATCTTTCCTTTCAAGTATGTTATCTTCAATTGTGCTCATTGCCATTCATTAGATTATTGTGACATTAATTTCCCTTTGACGTCAATGAAAATCTTCTCACCTTTCAAACCAACAATCCTGCTTCTACACCTTGACATCAATGACAATATTTCCAACATTTCCAACACTACGACTCTTTGGAGACAGCTTTTGTGCTACAAGGTGAACAAACTACAAGGTAACTAATCCCTCATCCAATGTGTTGTTGTGGAACTAGGGCAAGCAACAATGCAATCTTATATGGAGAAACTCAATTACAAAGGTTTACAAGCATCATACACCATTTTAATGTGCAATAGGAAGACTTAAAACCCAATAATTGGTTTTTTTGCATTATATTCTTTTGAAATTCAATTTGTTACACTGTGTGAGTACACGAATCTCTTTAGAAACAACACTTGCTAAGATAAAAAAAAAAAGAAAAAAACTCTCACAAAAGCATATCCTAACTCACTTTGTTCTACTCTCCCTTTCTATATGTTCTCTCTTATTATTTCAATCATCACATTTCAACCCTTTTGGGCATAGTTAACTACAAGAAACGTAGTGGCCATGCCACATAGATCATGCTGACATGGGCTCAAACATATAAATTCGTCCATTTTCTTTGATGCCCATGTGAAATGTGCTTAGATCCATGCTTCAATACCTATATAAATTTGTCTATTTTCTAGAGACTCCACATGTACATACAATAGTATAGGCAGCTTTAGAGATCATGCCAAGCTCCAAAAGGCCCATTAATTGCAATCTAGAATGTTACAAGGAGTAGATGAAGTCCAATGCTTGAGTTGCAAAAGTCTATAGTTAGAGGAGGAAGTCAAACTTTGCAAAGGTGTCAGGAAGGCTCAAAGTTCTGCAAGCCTAAGTTTGCGAGAATGCAAAGTGTACAAGGAGGAAGAGAATTAGACCATGTGCTAAGATCCATAGAATTCACAAGTCCACATGGAGACGAAGAAGCTTTGAGGAAGGTTGTGGGGATGCAAGGCACACATGAAAGTTGGAAGTTTGTGGAAAGTGCCAAGGTGCATGTTAGTTTTGCATTTTTGCTAAGGGGAACAAAGTGTAAAATACGATTTGCAAAGATGCAAGGAAAGGAAGAATGTCTAGAAGTACAGGTGGAGTTCACAAGAAAAGCATTATGCGGGGAATTGGAGGATGTGTGTACATCAAGAGAGTTTTGCATTTGCGCAAGGCTGGAAGAATACAATGAAGCAAGGGAGCAAGGGAAGTTTAGAATTTCCCAAGTCCATGAAAGTTCCAAGATTTTGCAAGCACTAGTAACCTTCAAAACGTAAGAAACCAAGTGTTACCTTTTTGCTTCCTTAATTCATGATTGAATTTATCATGCTTAAATCATATGTTTCCTTTAAAAGATAAAGTCCATGCACAATCTTGAAGGAAGGTAGAGGGAAATGAGCAATTGTGAGGAATGAAGAACTATGAAAGGCGAAAGGATAGA
Organism: Sequoia sempervirens; assembly: GCA_007258455.2. Taxonomy (NCBI): domain Eukaryota; kingdom Viridiplantae; phylum Streptophyta; class Pinopsida; order Cupressales; family Cupressaceae; genus Sequoia; species Sequoia sempervirens. Next base: position 24,573 of record VDFB02109902.1, read on the forward strand.
AGCGATATGCCAAGTTGCAAAAGTGCATGCGGATTTTGCAAGTCCATAGGGAACAAAGACTTGTGGGAAATGAATAAGCGTGCAGATGCAAAGGTTAAAGGGAAGTACGAAAGTGCATGCAAAATCTGTAAATCTATGGGGAGCTAAGGGTTGAAAGGATGTAAAGAAGTGAAGGATGCAAGGAATCAAGGAAAGTTTAGATATCCAAGTGGGGTTTGCATTTTTGCAAAGACTATGGCGATACAAAAAATGAAGGAAAAGGGTGTATAATACTTGAAATTTACTCAAATTTTCCAATACAAGCTCATAATGAGGTAGCATAGCACCTAAATGGTGTAAAATTGGGTCTTCAACTTGGATTTTTAGTTTTCCCAAATTTGACCAAGCCCCATTAAAGGATGAAACTTCAACATTTAGAAGTTAGGAAAAGGGATCCAAAGGGAGAGAAACACAAGCGATAGATTGAAAAACAACAATGGGAGCCATGAAAGGTAGATCTTAAATCAAATATCAATAGGGTTCCATTGAAGAAAAAATAGAGATGTAGGAACTAGGAGCAACTGAAGGGTCCTGAAATGAAGATTTACGATTGATATACAAAGTTAAGAAGCTCCAAAGGACTAACATTCAAGGTTTTCTTGATTTCACTAGAAATTCAAGATGTTGTAAGGCACCAATAGTACTAAATGGGGTATTACATATGGGTTGCCATTATGATGAGAAAACATAAAATTCTAACTAAATCATTGGCAAGCATGCACTAAAAATTGAACAATCTATTGAAAGAGTATGCAACCAATGCACATGGCATTCTTATTTCATTTTTTTTCTAGTATGTTGAACCATATAAGTAAATCATATTAAAGTCTGACTAATTTGAATGAGTGGGTTACAACCATAAAACTCATGATATAAAATAAAAGATTTAAATCATGAAATATTCAAGCATTAATTCCAACTAGAATATCCTACTCTCATACATGTCAAAACAATGCAATGTAGGGAAAGAATAGATTAATTCCAATAAGTAGTTTGATGCAATATTTTAATATATCGAGCCTTTAATTTGGGCAAGGATTTTGGCATTAACGGGTCAACCCAATTTTAAATAACCAATTTACATTTATCATATTTTTTAAATGTCTTTGAAATGGATTTTATGATTTCTTTTAAAGGGCACACATTTGAGAAAAGGAATTGATCACATTCGGAAAATAATAGAACTATTCTATGTAACAATTAAAGGGGAAAAGGGAGAAGATGAACGGTGACATAAAGGGTGAGTATCCATTTGAATGATTGGCCAAATCACTTGCCCCAATAAGAAAGCATTGTAGAAGAGCCTCTTTTGATCAATCTTGAAGCAAGAATCACTGGTAAGAAATTTTGTAGTCCAAAATCTTCTGCATGCCTCCTATCCATGTTCGAATCCCCTTTATCTTATCCACAAAGCAGACACAAGCATAAACACAAACACCATATAACAACACAAGGCACCTAAACATTGTGGAAGTGTCAAAAAATAGTGACCATGGAGAGGGATTTGAACAACAATTGTAGGCCTCAATGTGAGAAATAATAGCAGCCTTTGGCTCCTCCTCAACTCCTAAATAACAACCATCATGGTGTCTCAACTAGGTGAATTTAAATCTCCATGGCATCTAAAATGAGAAACAACTTGTCCATTGCTCAAGCCCTTTCTGAAACAAGGAGATTCTCTTCAAATTTTCACCCTTGTGAACCCCCTTCCCCCTCAACAACAATGAAAATGGCTTATATATATACTTCCTATTTTTCTAATTCATTATTTTCCTTTTTCCATTGCCCCTACCAATTTTTTTCCTTTTCATTTGTTTCACATTAATTTACACTAAATTGTCTATGGTAAGTGTTTTGTTTTCCAATGTGTAAGGTGCAAATTCATTTGGAGTTTGGAGTGCATTACCTCATCTTGTACCAAATATTTGACCAATGATTTGAGCTACTTCAGGCAATTCTATCTTTTCTTTGTAAAGAGCTTATATAGATAGATTTAAATTATCAATTAATTGACAATAATGTTTTATATAAATCTATATATGTGCAATATTTATTTACTAACATTACCTATAGAATTTTCACTAAAAGGTATTAATTAAAGTTTAGATTATTATATTGGTAATTATGCATCAAAGATATCCTTCCATAAGGGGTGTTAACAAAAACTGATGACCATCCCACAAGAAAATGTTGCTTACTTTTTAATTATAACATCATGGCATTGACAAACACAAACAATATTAGACTATAAAACCTACATCACCTTACACCTTGTCATTGACAAATTGATGAGTGTACCTCTCCACAAGTTAAACTAATAACGTCAAAGGGTATGATAGACTAATAGTAGTATAAATAATAAATGCATATGACAATTATTACAAATTTTATTTATAAATTATTTTTAATTCTATTTACAACTAGCTTTACAACTAACTTTAGTTTTTACTATCTATTAGGAAAATCCTAAGTTACCGGTTCGAGTACGGCTACAAGTATCAAAACTCGGTATGATGGTACAACAAAAAAATCCTTGGGTATGAGTATAGGAATATATATGTTCGAAACTATAAATTATAAGAATAATGATACTCATAATTGCCAATAAATAGAATATTTAAATACCTCATATAAATAATTTGCAAAATCTCATTCATTGGTGGCTAATCGTGTCTTCGCCAATTTGCTTTTGTTTTCCCATAAGAACTCAAATTTCATTTTCATCATGTGTTATTTTTTGAATTTGCCTTAACATAAGGGGATTGGTAAATTTGTACTACAAGTTCTTTCAGATGCACAAGGGAGGAATTGTTGAGATCAATCCATTATTTCATCCTTTGCACCATTAGAATACTCTCAAGATAGTGGTATTAAAGGAAAATACAAGGAATAATGGCAATAGCCAAAGGCCCAAAACATTGAAGGTGAATGCATTAAAGTTGATAAGCAGTTTAGTCTCCTATCCACCATTTCACTTTTTTGTGGGTTGATTTCAAAAGGGTTGACAAAGAGCAAAGTAATTGAGGTTAAGCCTCTAAAAATATGCCCTCCCCTTGGCATGACTATATATATTACAAGCTACTTTAGTCCAATCAGCCCGTGGTTACTCAAGCGCATTTTAATCTCTCCTCAAGAATGAACACCAGTAATTGTTTTTTTTTTAAAAGACTGCACAAAACACAATCATCCCAAATGAAAGTGGTATCAAAGGCACAGGAGTATAAAAATAAAGAGAAACCAAAGAGCTACCAAGGGAAAAAGATAGGAAAATCAAGAATCTACCCCATTAATTCATCAACACAGAGGATAACAATATAACTCTAGCAGCTATAAACCAAAATGCTCTTACTTGCAACTTGATTCTACAACAAAACCTTCATCTTCCAACAAGATTCAATCTACTAGGTAAGAAAGTTTACCCTTGCATTAGAATGGAAATCATCATTGTCCTCCCTATCCTAGACCCCTCATATTGTTGGGTACGCCCAAAGTGCCACCTAGGTGCTCGATTTCCTTGTGGGTCCTTCACAAAAGGACCCACAAGGAACTCAAGTGCTGTAACCCTAGGTGTACTTGGGGACAAACCTGCACCAGACTAGTACCAAGACCGAACCCACACATGTATCGGGGTCAAAATAGGACCCCATAACAAAAGGAAAATTCATTCAATACTATAAGCATAACAAATAAAATATTAAATAGTTAGATAAGGTTAAGGTTAATTTTTGTTTTTAATGTATATTTTCTATGTTACCAGTCCGCCCCTTGGGCCCCTCAGGTCCCGGTCAAGTCCGACCCAAGTCCGGGGTCTGGGTTTGATCCCCTATGGGTTCAAACAGGGTCCAGCGCATAGACTGAGGGTCTGGCCTTGCTGAAACTAGGCGGACCCTCAACGTATTTCAAATAATTTTTGGCTTTTCTAATTTTTTAAAACTTTTTTTTGACATAAAAATATTAAATAAAGACCCTAAACCATAAAATTATGTCTACCATGAAGGTTTGTGTGGCTTTCAAGGTCTTAATTTGGGTCTTATTGAGAATGCAAAATGATATACACCATGAAGATTTGTATGGTTTTGGAGGTCTTAATTTGGGCTTTCCCCCAAACTCCCATTGAATTCATTTGATTTGCCATATATACTTCAAGTACAAGTTTCCAAGTCCAAGTTTGCCTACAAGTCTTCATCTATAATATCATCATCCAATTGGACAATCTTCCCTAATGCTTACCTACAAGGAGAAATGCAACAATGTAGTTAATTATAATATATAATATATATCAATCTTCCCTAATGCTTACCTACAAAGAGAAATGCAGCAATGTAGTTAATTTTAATATATAATATATATCATGACATTCGAGTTTGACTAATTGGCATTCTAATGTTTTTAATTTTTATGGTGGTTTTGTTTATTATACAATATATGATGCTATGTGTGGTCTTTTGAACTTAATTACTATTGTCAATATGTATATATTTTTTATTTTTATATGCTTTTGTATGGACGAACCCAACCCCAAATTTAACCCAATCGATAACTTATTATATTTTTAATAAAAATAAAGTATATAAAAATATAATAAATTATAAACATAATTTAATAAAGATTTGATTAGTTTTATTTTTGTATGATAAGTTGTGGTCTAATTATAATTAAAAAAGAGATCATATTTAGTTCAAATTACATACTATTATGTTATAATTTTGTAATTTAAATACTTAGACAACCTTAGGTTCACTTTTAAATTTTAATAATACTTTTATCAAAAATAAGAAGACATTAAATAAAGAAAGAAATAATTAAAGTATTATAAGACTCAATAATTCTATAAGAATAATTTAATGAGGATTTGGTTTATGTAGAGTTTATTAAATTTTATTTTAGTTTTATAGATTGTAATTTATGTAAAAGATTTCTAGAGATATCATTATTCTTTAGGTATCTATTTCACTTATGTTACAAATTTAGTAAAAAGTACATCATAAATTTTATTGTATTTTTTATTATTTTTAAATAAAATAAATAAATTATTTACTTATTTTATATTTTATTTAAGGGCTATTTTATTGTTAAATGACATCACTAATATTATGTTTAATATTAAATATTAATACATTGACATGTAAATAATTGTCAAATATAAGGTAAAAGGTCATTCTCCCCTCGTGTAATTAAAATGAATTAGCTTGTCTAACAATTTATATTAACTTATAAACAAATATTTATGGAAGACAGTCACATTTCTCCAAAGGACCATAACTTTTTTTTTAAGAGATTTCTAAGAACTTCCACCACTTATTCCAAAGACTTTGAAGAAATTTGACACTTCAATCAATACATTGAACTGAAACATTTTGAAAACCTTCACAATCCAAAAACATAAACCTTGGAAATCCCATTTCTCTCACGAGGCGCCGTAGAGATTTCATTTTTTTTAATTCAAATATATTACTATATTGTTTCATCTAAAATTCTTTATTTTAGATTGTGACATTTAGAATTAAAAATTTAAAAAAACAGGACGCTTTTCTAAATAAAGTTTCTATTTTTAAAAATAAAGTTTCTGTTTTTTCTAATTTCTATTTATGTATTATTATTATAATTTCTTATCTAAAAATCCTCCATTCCACTCGAGTTTTTTTAGCTACTTTTCCTTAACAAAATCTAAGACTTCTTACCTAAATATTAAACAAAGCGCCACCAGAAAAAAAACTATATCCAAATTAGTTTAAAAAATAATTACAAAAATCTTTTAACAAGGATCCTAACTTTCGACATCCTTTGAGACAAATTCGGATTTTTGAACTACAGATTTTGTTTTCCCTCCTTTATCAATGCAGCCGTCCCGCCAATAATCCATCATTCAAAAATTCTATATAGCAGCTCTTCAGTACTTGAATCTTGACTTTTCTAAATTTATTTAAAAAAATAAAAAAATAAAGTTTCTGCTTTTTCTAATTTCTATTTATGTATTATTATTATAATTTCTTATCTAAACATCCTCCATTCCACTCGAATTTTTTTAGCTACTTTTCTTTAACAAAATCTAAGACTTCTTACCTAAATATTAAACAAAGCGCCACCAGAAAACTATATCCAAATTAATTTAAAAAATAATTACAAAAATCTTTTAACAAGGATCCTAACTTTCGACATCCTTTGAGACAAATTCGGATTTTTGAACTACAGATTTTGTTTTCCCTCCTTTATCAATGCAGCCGTCCCGCCAATAATCCATCATTCAAAAATTATATATAGCAGCTCTTCAGTACTTGAATCTTGACTTTTCTAAATTCAAAGATTTGAATTTACAGAATTCAAGTATTTTCCAAGGATTTATTCTCACAATTCTTTGTCTGAATAAAATCCAACTGAAATTCCCTTTTCTTTTTTCCCAAAATTTGGTTGGCGGGGTTTTTAATTTCAATTTTTTCTGTCAAGAGGTGTACAAGGACTGATTTCATAGAATTCTACAAAAATGGAGGCTTGCAACAACAGAATCGAAGAGCCCTTGACGAGGCTTAAAAGAACTACTTCTTTTTCCGGTTCAGAAATTGAAAATAGTCCTAGCACAATGCGCAGGAAAATAGTAGTTGTCCCGACTGAAATTTCTGAGAATGTGAATGGAAATTCAACTGAATTGTGTTTGGTAAATGACGGGCAGACTTGCAGACACAAGAATATTGACGGAGAAGAAGAGAACTTGAGCCTTGATTCTCTACATACATCTATTTTGGTAAGTTTATTTAAATTTTAAAAAAAAAATCAATTTTGTTAGGCTGTCGTCCCATGGAAAGTTTGCACCACAGTCGGTGCCTGCAAGTTTTTTCTGGTTTATAATTAATGGTCTACATTTTGTTCACGCCTTCCCACCATAGGCTTATTTTTCTATACAAATTAACCCTCAAAATTGTAATATTTTTATTCAGGTTGAGATTATTTGTAAGTTCTCTCATGATCAACTTGACTCGCTCTCTACCGTGTCACACAAATTTGAGGAAGCGGTAAGTCCTCTTGGAATCATCATTTTAATATTTTGATTCTTTGGATTTTTGTGCAGGACTAATTGATTGTATTTTTGGCTTATTGAAAAAAAGGTTAATGCGGCCAAGGAGATATATTTTGATTATCAGACTCCGCCAGCTTGTGTCAAATCTCCTGAAAGTTCTTTGCTTAATGCGCCGAAGAAACCTGAAAGTTCTAGGATGTCAAGGTTATCAGTTCAAGACATCAAGGAACTTAAAAGCTCCACATACCAGGCAAGAATGATGATAGAAGCCGATTCCGTTTTGCTTAATGTGCCCAAGAATTCTGGAAGTGTTAAGATGTCAAGTTTATCAGGTCAAGACATCAAGGAACTTCAAAACTCCACGTGCCAGGAAAGAATGATGATAGAAGATTTGTAGGCCATGGTCATTTCTTCATATCAAGCACTTGGCCAACCGAGTCTTCCTTTTCTTGGGATGCCCCTATGTCGGTGTAAGCAAGCTGCAAAGTGCTGTTTAGAAGTTATATACGTCAATTGTATGCAATAATCGAGCTTTCTTTGAGCTCCCTAGGATTTTAGTTCTGTGGTTTTTGGGTTTTGTATAAATTGTGACAAAGACAGTTTACCTCAATGAATCAATGCCATGTTTCTCTTCACTTTCTCTTCACCCACTACATTATAAGTGTTCGCTCATTTTACTTTTAGTTAACAGGTGTTCGAAGAATCTGTATCTCTCTAATTTGAAGTAATACATTTTGAAACTAAGGAAACTAACTTTGCAAGTAGATGCATGTTTCCATCGAATTTACAGGGACATGTTGAGTTCAGGTTCATGTTGATATATGAAGTCATTACAATTTAGAGTCACTAAACTTATTTGAAAATGAAAAAAGTTCTGACATTATTAGGCTTGATAATGAGGCCAACAGTATTTTCTTCCATGCAGAAACATGTCAAACTACCTCAAAACTAATGGAAAGAATCACTAATAGTTCCGAGTTAATTGTTACAATGGTAGATCCAAATAAATAATAACTATTGTATGATATATTGATTTAAGGTTCAGTTTTACATATCACCTACAGACTGATGGCGAACAGAAGTTGTGAATAGGAGTTTAGGCAATTTGTTGAAATGTTTGGCTAGGGAGAGAAGACAGCAATAGGAGTTATTTAATAATGGGTTAGTATATTATTTTGCATCAGTTGCAAATGTGATGTGTTTTTGAATCTAAAAGTTACTATTGTTAACAAAATGTAAGGGTTTTTTAATATTATCTTGCATCAGTTGTAAGTTTTAGCCTTTCTAAGGTGTAAATTTGCAGCAGTCATTGTTAACTTATTAACATGTTCAAATTCTTTAATGGCATTCACTAAGGAGCTCAAATTCCTAAACATGTAAGGTGCAAATTCATTCTAGGGAATTTAGATTGCATTCCAAAGAGCTTCGAGTGCATCCATGCCGTCCCATACAAAATAACTGACAGGAAAAAAATTCAGAATTCTCACAATAATTTTTGTGCAACCAAAAGAATTATGCATTGTCAACAGAATGCAAGGTTCCCAAAAATACAGAAGGAAAAATAATTAAAAAATTGTAAGCACATTTAGCAATATATGACTAAAGTTTTAAATTTAGCAATAAAAATAATATCCCATGGACATTAATGACCATATAAACAACTTTTTTTTTTAACTTAATTAGAATGATAAATCCAGTCAAACATAGGTGCCTTCAAAATGATATTTGCCAATATCTTTTACATAGATTTTTCTAGTGATAAGTATGCTAGTTTTTAGACTTTTAGTTAAAATGTGTTAGAAAAGTCCATAATTTTTATGACTTTTATATAACATAGGAAGTATTTTTGTTTATATCCCTTGTTATTATTAATTTTTTAACTCATAATAATAAAATTAATGTATATATGTAGTTATTACTATAAATTTTGTTTATAAATTAATATTTTAATTTCTACCATTTGTTTAGAAAATCTCTTTAAGGATATTATGAGCATAATATTATACTTAAATAATTAGATAAGCTTAAATTTTAATTTTTCAATATATATCCTTTATCAAAAATATATATAAATTAAGTAAATAACTAAATAACAATAAGGATAATTATTTTTTTAATCATGTGTTGCTTTTGTCATGCATGCACAAAATAATACATTAAAAACATGTATGCATAACAAAAGCACTGCATGTAGGATGCATGCTTGCTTGAAAAGGCAATGCATGCATGTAGGAAGAGCAATACAAGGGTTTGAAAAGAACCCATGCCCATAATCATATGCATGTGTGAGAAAACAATGTATGCATGCAAAAATTGTGCATGTGAAAGGATATATAGGAAAGCAAAGGATTATTTTTCTAAATTTTATTTTGTTTCTTTTTCATTTTGCAGGAAAAAAAGTGAATTTTATTTTAAAACCACATTATATATATTATAAGACAAAGATTACCAAATTGCCAAAGTCATAAATAAAGCAAGAAGATAGGAAACCCAAATTGGTTTGTCACAAACCCATCCCCAATGACATTCCAAAGAGCCATCAAATAGCTAGGAAACTTGAAGAATAGGAGCTTCTAATGAGCAAAGTTGGAAAGAAAGGGGCCAATAATCGTGTAGTCAATAGTGATTATTCATATTAGTACTAGAATGAATTAATATTATATCTTGTATATATTCATTTCACATATTAATCAAAATATTATCAAATATGTGACATTATGGGATCAATATGGGATCAATAGTTATTCACTTCAGAACTTATAATCCTCAAGTAAGAAAAACATAAATACATTCATGAACAAGTGAAATAAGTATTTTTTTTTCTCAAATAAAATATCATAACTATCCACTATAAGTGTGTCATTTATAAAATTAAATGTTCATTTATAAGACACTCATTTAAACAAGTATTGTTATCATAGTGAAAAAATATTATTCTTATGTGTACAGCTATTGGGGTAGCAATGTACAAGCATTGCCGTATTTCATATTAAGAGTTTGTCCTATCACAAATATAAAAGGTGAGCACAATAAATACCATGTATTTTTTCATTATATATGAAGGATTTTCAAAAAGTTTTAGTGTTCAACTATTTCTTGTTTCTATAACAACAAATAGTTTTTGTGTTCAACTATTGGTCCATTTGTGTTGAATATAGAAGCTAGAGATAACAAAGATTTATGGTTACCAATAGGTATTTGGTCCATTTAGGTTGCATATAAGTTCTATTTTAAATAAAAATATGATATTTTACAAGCAGCAAATGATATTTTTTTGTTCAACTACTAGGGTATAATGTCCCCATTTTAGCCATACACTCTTCTGTGACTGATAGCCTATTTCCAGAGGCTCATAGGCTAGTCAGAAATGGAAATTAGGGTTTCATATTTTATAGGAGGTTTAAGTTGAGCTTCTGAAGGCTTGCATGCAGGAGTTTGACAGTAAACTCTCTGGGTTATTCTAGGTTTTCGGAAAGCTTTAGGGTGATGTGACATGCATTTCATGAAAGCGATGTGCATTTCTATTTGGTTTTTTGCATGCAGGAAAGGTTTCTGGGTGTTTCCGGGTTTTTAGAGAGCTTCAAAATGGTGTAACATGCAACTACATTTGACAACTTTTCCTGGCACTTACTATTTTTAGTAATTCATGTTAGTTGCCTGGTTTGTGCTCAAATTGAGTTTGGTAACACTTACTATTTATAACAGTATGCTATTTTTGGTAAGTACTATTTGTGGCAATGTCATTTCAGCAGCAGCTCAGCTATTTCAATCCATCATTCTATTTTTAGCAATAAGGTAGTTCCACTTTGGGCGTTGGCTTCTCCATCCTTCTTGGAGCTAAGTTTTAATAACTTAGTCATTTCTCAGCGTTGCTTTTTGGACCCCGCACCTAGGTGACTAACTTCAAGTTGTTTTAAAAGAGGGGACTTGACTTGGACGCCTAAAGAAAGTGAGCACTTAGGAAAGTGAGCAAAAAAGGTAAAATATTTGCCTAAGTAAAGTGGACACCTAGGGAAGTGAGCAAAAAAGGTAATTTAAATTATTATTTCAAAATGGTGTTTGGGCATCCCTTTTGGAGAAGTTGAAGTGATTCATATTTCTTTCTTGGATGTTATAGAGTGATTTGTTTTCCGAGAGAGTCTTATTTATTTAGGCCTTGCTCCTTCATTTGTATCTTTTTTGGAAATTATGATAGTGTTATGCTGCTGAAATATTTCCAAAGCTTTGCTTCAAGGAATGCATACCTCTTAGCTTCTCATTCCAATCTTCGTGCTTGAAAGATAGTACCTAGTTGGACTTACTGATTTATTTAAGTAGATTGCTGTTGTATAATATGTTTTACTGTTGCTAGTTCGTGCTTGGCTGTAGCACGTTTTCATTCATAGCTCATTGGGAAAATTTCTCTTAGTTTTGGGTATTGGCTCTATGGTTTTTCCTTGCTAGGACGCCCCTTTGCGCAAAGTTTCATATTTTTTGAAGGTGTCTATGAATTTCTAGAGTTGGTCACCCCTTTTGGAGATTGGGGTTTTTACTGTGGCTGCATTGGGAAGCATGCACAAATAATCCAGAGATATTTGGCGAGGTTTCTCCATTGGTACTTGATCACCCAGCTCCTAGCTTCCATTTGCATTCAATTTCATCTTCATCGGAGGCGTTTGGAGAGAGATATGAACAATTTGGTGTTATTTTCTGTACATAATCGTTTCTTATTAAATCTGATTTATTGTTGTTATGAGCTTATTTGCCGATCATTTTCATGTTATATCAATTAGAGAACATGTCTCTAATATTCTGATGTAATTAGTCTCAAAAAACTGAATTGTTATGCAGAGCTGATTATCTATTTTGTAAAGTCGGTTTAGTAGTACTAATAGTTATTTATAATCTGCACTTTATATTCTTGTTTATACTCCCACTGAAGAAGTGGTTGAGTCTGATTAAGTGGTAGTGTGGATTCATGGCTGGTTTGCTGCCTTATTAATTGTTAATATCTCTACTCCTGTTGCATAAGTGGTTGAGTTTGTAATTTCCTTTTATTCTATGGTCGGCTCGCCACTTGTGTTTAGTTGTAATTACATTCTAGCTTGCTAACGATCCCCAACACTGTATGCTCTCACCTCGTCCACATTGGGATCTTGGTGATCAAAGGTGAAGGGTTACTATTCTTGCTGATTTATATTTGGAGCTAACACCAACAGTGGTGAAATTGTGCTGATATTTAAAAAAAAAAAACTAAGGGATATTTCATAGGGGTACCATGTTTAAGTTTCAATTGAATCTTTAAAAAGTCAAATTTTGGACACTTCTCAGTAGATGTGTTGATATGGCAAGTTGCATGATGAGTCACACCTCCAAACCTTAGTTATAGATAGATAAGAGGTTAGTCCACATTTCAAAAAAAAAAATGGTCCTATGATATTCTAGTCAATCGCTACATGTTGATAAAGTTAGCCTGCACAACTACTGGCCCCTCTCCCCTAGAGAAGCCACTAAGTCCAACAAAATTCAAAGAAAAAATTCCAAGAATATTAGCAATCATTAAATTTGAGCTATCGCATAGCCAAGGCGAGATCATTTGAATTGATTATTGTGAAAAAGATGAATAACCTATGAGGACTTTCAAACGATAGAGACCCCCACCCAAAAGCATTCTAATTTTGATTCCCCTTAGTGGTCCACTTGGCAAGACAATCTACAATCAAGTTCCATTCTCCAATGATATGAACAAAGGATATAACATCAAACTAAGGAATTAGATGAAGAATATGCTCCACTAAAGTTGCAAGCCTCCAAGAGGACTCCAAAGTCCTTTCTCTATTCAAGAGAGAAACTGTGATTAAGGAGTTAGTTTCACAAATAACTTTATTCCATCCTTCCATCTAGTTGTGAGTTGGGCTAGAAGAATAACAAGGAGGTAGCATGGATGGTGGGATGGTTCCAACGATGCCACCATTGTCCCCATAGGCTTAAGGAAAAAATGGCATTGACAAAGGAGGTGAGCAACAAATTCTTCTTTAGTAGCACATATAATGCACTTTGAGGAGCCCTATAATCCTTTCTTTTTAATGTCGTCCCAAGTGAGACATTTAAATCTCTATTTTCAGCATTATACCCAATAAGGAGCTTGTAACCAAGGTCCACATAATAAGTCCCATTAGGAGCATGGTCCCAAGCAAGATCATCAACATCCTCTGAAAAGAAACACGGTCAATCACAAGAGTAAAGGATAGGATGACTTGTGCTTTAGAAGTTCTCTTAGTTGGCACTTGCCCCTACATTGCAAAATAATTTTCCTAGGTGTTCCATGCTTTTGTGTTGTGATGTTCCATTGTGTTAGCTCATCATAGATTATCAATCGAGGAAGTCATAAATGGGTTATCTTGTTCATGTCAAGTTATACGTTGTGTTTTTCATCCTACCATATCCTTGTGTTGGGGTCCATTCTATGAAATTTCGAAGTCTAGAGGGTCTTTGCTCATTTATTATCATTTTGTAGGTTTGCAGACTTCCCATGGACTTCTACATTTTTTATGAAGTCCTTCATTCCCTTTGTTTCTCGCATCCCCACATCCCTTCTCCATTTTGTAGGATTGCAAACCCCACTTGGATATCTAGATTTCCCCCCTAATCCAGAAACATTTTTTTCTTTTCAATATTCTTCCTCAAACACCCAACTTCCTTTATGGACTTGCAAAACTCTCACACTTGGTCAAAAGTCCCTTGCTTCCCTACACTCTTGCAACTCCACACATTGCTTCCTCTTGTGAAATGTAGAGCTCCCTCACACTTCAAAACCTTCTCCATTTCCTTGCTTCCTTGCACTTCCACATGGTTGTCCCTCCTTGGCTCTTTGCCAATTTGTGGACTTCTTTTGAACTTCTGGTTTTCCCCCATTTCCCTACAAACGTCACATCTCCACAAGAATTTTTAGTTTTCTCACCTTTCTTATGGACTTGTCCAATTCTCAACTTCCCTATTGATCTTGCAATCTCACTTTCTTGTGGACTTCCCCCACAACTCCCAATTCCTCATGTTCTCATTGTCGAGGAGATAGAATGTTCGTTTATATTCTAAAGACCTTAGCCAACAAAGGAAGTTTCTCTTTGTCAAGGGAAGATTGGAGACTTGTTGATCGTGTTTTGTGACACACCAAACACCAGAATAAAAGAATGCCCAAAGGCAGCTCTATCCTCTCTTGAAAAATTACCTCTTATGCTAAGATTGCTAGAAAGGTCATACGGTAATTCCAATGTTCCGTTTTGGGGGATGGACAAGCTCAATGGATGATGTGATATGCTGGTTTCACAAAGGGACCCTTGGATAGTAGGTTATTCAAAGTAGGAATTAGAATTGATGTAACGTTGAATGCTCTTATATTTTTGGGATTTTCGGTTTGGAATAAAATAAAAGAAAAAAGGGATGAGGGTTAAGGAACTAGATTTATGCAAAACTACTCCTACGAACTTAAGAGACAAATGCTGGATAGTGAAATTTAAACCAATCTTTGCTTCGCCAAGCACGGTACTACAACTAGACAAAGACGGTGCAATCTTCAATGGGTTTACAAAAGATATCCTATTACACAATACCACCATCAATTCGATCAATGCATATAGGTAATAGAATTCAAGTCAAGCAATTTCAATGTTCAAACTAACCTTACACATCAAATTGAAAATCATTCAATTGACAAAGGTATGAACTAATTCCACTATTTCCAACACTATCAATCTTTCATTCATCTAAAATACTTGAAAACAAATTTACTCTATTGAAGAAGTCAATGAAACCATGCGGGCTCATAAAAATAACAAATGCTCAACTCTGAATCCACTTATTATTTAAACAACAATAGTTGCAACAATTTCATAAGTCTCTCCCTGAATAAATGAAATGAGTGGGGTTTATATAGGCACCCCAATTACAAAGCAACGACCAAGATTAAATTTGAGATCAATGGCCAAGATTAAATTTGATAAACCCTAACCCTAAAAAGCATAACCAACTCAAAGGACACATGGCGCAAGCAGAACAAGCCACTTGGAGTATGGAAAATGATGACACCTTGCACATCATTCGAGCAAGTGGGAATCCAGAATGCAATTCCCTTTGGATCGCTCCCTAGCTGCAAATGCAAGAAATTTAGCTAACACAGAATCAAGTTCCTCCATTGAGATACTCGGCACAGAATCCAGTTGCACTCCGATCACGTCCAAGGTTTCCAGGCATTGAGTGAAAGTACTTTCCCATCTATCCTCCTGCTTCTGAAAGTTATCCATGAAGGTCAAAAGGGAAGACATATCATCAAGCTGATTCTCTGTAATAACCTGCACTTCCTTGAAGTAAATGTTCATCACGCTTTTCTTTAGTCCTTCTAAATCTAAGCCATTTGCATCATGATGCTCCTGTCCTGTCAATCCTTCAAGAGAAGTGAGGATTTTGAACTGAATTTTCTCAACTGCGCTCCGTATAGCAGCACATTCTTCCTTCATTCCGTCATATGTCTTCTTTTTAGCCAATAAGGAATGATACCACCTGCTGAAATCATATGAGGCTCCTTCTTCGATAACACCTTCCTGGATCAATATTTGCAAGGAAACTTCCTTTAGAACCCTCAAACGAGGTATTACTTTGTCCTGTACGTACTGGAAATCTTCCCAATTGTCTTCAACTTGACTAACTTCAGTTATAAGCAAGGCAGATCTGTCATAAGTTTGGGCGCACTTCTCTAAGAATTGCTCCATCTGTTTTGAAATATTGGTCACCCAACTCTTGGTTGCTTGACTCGTGATCCTCATAGCCTCAAGAACATCAACGGATTCCGGAGTAAGAGATGATGGTGGAATAAAGGCCTCACCTTCTTGGCGCAAAGGAGCTGTTAGTTGCTGAATGAACTTCATTAGCCTCAGATTTTCCAACTCTAACCTTTCTTTCTTCTCCTCTGTTTTGTCGAACTTTTCCTTGATGGCTTTGGAAGTGTCCGCCAACTCATGGAAATCCTGATCTATCGTGGTTGGCCCAATGTCCAACGTTGTAACCTCGTAATCCATAGGAGTAATCTGATCTTTTGGCTTATCAATTTTCGGGACTGCCACCTGTAAGATCCTAGATCCTGCATCATTCCTGGTAATCTGAGAATACTTCGTAGGCTTCTTTGGCGTTTTAGCCTTGCCAATTCTCTCTAGGAAGTCTTGCATGCTCTCAATTGGTTGAACTTCATCCAGTGGTCTGGACTTTTTCATCAAACTTTCGGTCAACCAAGCTGGGATAGTGGATAATTCCATCCCATCTTCTAACTGAACATCATCATTAATTCCTTTTAGAGCAGAAATTACCTCATCTCCTAGCTCTTCATTGTTCTCAAGGATCTCAGTATCTCCTGCGCCTTCAATCATCAAAGTATCATCCCCTTCCAAACACTCAGTGAGGGCTTGATCTTGGAGAGAATCCAACTGTTCTAACTCTTGAAACTGGATTTCTTGCTCATAGCTCGGCTCGATATCAACAATGGATACCTTTTCAATTACTCCAACTGACAAAGTACTTGAAGATGATGGATTTTCAGTCACTTTTTGTTTCTTACTCTCCAATTCTCCGCCAGCTGATTCTTTTTCCTCTATATGAAGGTTTCCACTCACTACCTTCCTCTTGCTAGGATACGAAAGTTCATCAAGACTTTCGCCAATTGCTTCCTCCTGGCTTTCCTTATTGCTCAATGTGGCATAAGTAAGAGAAATTCCTTCTTTCCTCAACCTGCTGATCTGACTGTCAACCCATTCCCTTGAGTATGCTAAAATATCCTTCATCAATATGTTCAAATCGGTCAACTCAGGTTGTGTCCAGTTAGGCAATAGGATAGGCTTATCTTTTTCTTGTTCAAATTGAGGATGTATGTAGTCCCCATTGTCTTTTACTTGGTCAGGTATAGGGAACAAGTCACACCTTTTTACAAGTTCAACTGGAATTCTGGACCAAGTCTTCTTCCTAACCCCATACTCGTCCACCAAGTTAGACCAATAATCTTCAATCTGCATAACATGAAGGGACTTCTTCCCGTGAACTCTCAGGTATGGATCATAATCGGACCTTGGATTATAAGTGCTGAATTTATAAAATTGCAACTCTACCCTTGCTGTTTTGGCTGATTGTAATGAGGGGCAGACTTCTAGCATTTTCCCAATTGCAACCGGAAAATCCACTCCTTGCTTGTTCTTTTTCTCCTGAATAGAGTCTACACACGCCAATTGCCTTGCAACTTCAAGCATAACAATTTTGTCTGTTGGATACCGAGGAAGTCTGTACGGAGCATCCGAGAATCCATGAATTCTTATATAAGTAAATGTCGGAAACTGGATAAACCAAGATCCGAACTTGTCAAGCATCACCATAGCTTCTTTAGATAGCCTCCTTTGCACTGTTCCTTGAAGAACTCGCGTGATATACATAAGGAAGGCGTCATTTGTTATCTTGAAATTGTCCCTGTAATGTAGCTGGAGCTGCGGGTAACAATCATATGATTTGAGTTGATCTTTCCGAAGTCCAACTTCGCCTTTACAAATCAGTCCTCTATACTTGGTGAACCGTGCCAAAATATAAACCACATAAGAACTCATGTAGAAGGTTTTGGTCTTCTCTAGGTTTCTCAACTGGAAATCGATATTATCACTTATTAACTTAGCCCAATTTATTGCCTCCATTCCCAATACGATCTCCTCCACGTATGAAAACATCCATACTTCAAAGAAAGCTCCTTGAGAAGTTCCCATAATCCTGTTCAGCATATGAATCATATCACTGTATTCTATCTTAAAATCCGTGCAAATTAATCTCTTTGGCAACTTGGAGCGGTGTCTTTTGGGTTCCTTGATCCAGTTAGAATTGACTATGTCCATACAGGATTCCTTGGCTTGATCGAACATGGCCTGTGATTCCTGTTGAGTCCTGTTCAACATTTTTCGACGATGGGGAATACCAAATACTTCCCTGACTGAATCCTCTGTAAAGTACGCCAAGGTGATCCCATTAGGTGTTTTAATGGATCTTGTTTGAGGATTGTACCTTCTGGCACACTCGACCATTAGCTCACTGCACTGAACTGCAGGTGGAAATCCTGCTGCTTGATGAAGTCCAGACTTAACAATATTTGTGGCAATAGGCGTAGGCATTTCGTTCTGAGTGCCAAACATCCTTCTCTTGTGTTGAATTGCATTAAACTGCTCAAAGTTGGTATCTGCTACCTTCTTCCACTTCGAGGATAACTGGGATTCTGGATAAAATTCTTTGAGGACTTCCTTTACTTGAGCCTTCCTGACTCCACCTCCCACGTTCTTTGGAGAAGACATTGTGCCTGTACGAAGCTCGAAGTTAGAGTATTTTAACAAATTTATAAAAAGGCGATTTCTTGGCTGGAGAAATTTAAAATTAATTAAAAAAATATCCAGAACTTGATTAAAAGGCTGTTAAAGAATAAACTCTCAATGAAATTTGATCCGCCTTTATTGTTTTTAAAGAGCATTCATGGAATTTTAAATAATCTTTTGGATTTTTAAAGACTTATACTGAAGTTTTCTCAAATCCACAATAAACAAATCCTTCTCCCTTCTAAAATCGCCAATAATAACCTTGCAGTTGTTTTGAAATCTGGAAATGGAAGAGGAAAATCGAACTCTTATGTTCTGGAATAAAAAAAAAAATCTGTTTGCAGCTGAAGAAGAAAGACGTCTTTCTCTTGAGAGAGGTTTTGCCTGTGAAAAATTTGACTTTGCAAATAATAAAAATAAGCTCACAAGATCATCTTTTATAATAAAACCTTTCCAAATTGGCTCAAGTCGACTTCTTCTTCTTATTGGGTGTTTTTTGCTTTAAAAACGAAAAAGCAATCTTATCGTGATCTTTGACTTTTCAAACAAGGCGTCCCTTTCTCATTAATTGATAACTTTCAAAATGAAATTTAAGTTATCTAAAATTTCTTGCCTTTTGGTAAAATTCGACCCTCAAGTGGACTTTTTACTTTTCAACTGGAATTTTCACTTACCAAAGTGATTTTGCCTTAGAAAATTTTCGATTCTTTCTTGAAAAATTCGACTTTCAACTGGATTTTTCCACTTCTGTTGTGCATTTTTCCACATGCAGCCCCATTGCAAATGGGGACCCTCGCTGGTTTGCTCTTAGGGTTTAGCTTTGAGTAGCAATTTCATAGTCTCTGATGTCTGGGAATTCCATATTAAAGTCTGATGTCATCATCCGAGCCAAGTTGGGAGTTTGAGCTTGAAACTGATTGTAAACGTCATAGAAGTGCTTAGAAGACCCTGCAGACGAGGATCGCTTGTGCTTTCGCTCAATTCTGACACTTCCTATTTTTTAGGGATTTTGCTTTTTTTGCTTTTTTGCTTTTTTCGTTTTTGGCATTTCTGGACCAATCTGGAATTTACTATTTTTAGAAAGTTGCTTTTTGCTTTTTTCTATTTTTAGTAAGTTTCTATTTTTAGAAAGTGCTAGGTTTCACTGGCAGTGGGGTCGAAAGTTTCCACTTTTGGAACTAAAAGGCAAGCAAAAATCAGGCAGAGGTCTTGAAAAATCGAAAAATCATGAGAAAAGCAGAGAAAAGGCGCATGCAAGATGAGAAAAGCAGAGAAAAAGCGCATGCAAAGGTTAAAAAATCAACTGGACAAAATCGCGCCTTTGAGAGAAAATCATTGAAAAATCAAATAAAAAAGCGAGAAAAATCATGATGAAATTCGCCTAAGTCTCAAGAGGTGCGCCATTTAAAAAATCCAGTTGAATCTTCGAAAAATCCAGTTGGAAAATCCGTTTATCAAAGAGAAATCTTGAAAAATCCAACTAAAATTCATCTATTTGAGAAAATTCGCCTTCTACAAGGAAATCCAGTTGGAGAGTTCGAAATTCCAGTTGGACAAATTGAAAATTTTTCTAAGGCAAATGAAATATTGAACTAGACTTTAGGAAAATTGAGTTGAAGTGAAATTCCAGTTGGGAAGTAGAAAAATCCAGTTGAAAGTC
>VDFB02109903.1:0-29433 GCA_007258455.2 Sequoia sempervirens
ATCCAATAAAACAACCGGAGAATAGAAGCAATCTTAATGCATAAACCTTTAGAGGATCATATCTAGTATGTCTGCACCTTGCCAATGTGCAAGTAGTATAATGAATTTATCTTAAGGATTAACGAAGCTGATAATTGTAGGTGCATGTGCAAGGTATGTTATCAACTATATAGGGGTTTCTTACAGCTAGTTTTACTTGGCCTAGTGACAACTTTGGAGTAAAGTAAGCAATTCGGGTTTAGTTTTGTTTTTAGTTGTTCATTTTATTTGATTTAAATACCTGTTAAGGTATACCCGTAGGAATACCCTCCTGAATCTAAGTTGAGCTCAAACCATAGGAGAACTCTCATAAAGTTGAACTTCAACCCTCCATGGTCTGTGGATAAGCAGGTTTTTACTTTCATGACAACCTTGGCCTTGAAAATGAAAAAAGTTCTATGAAGTGGAGCTATGGTTTTGGGACCCAACAACAAACATCCCACACCATTAAACAAATCAAGGAAGGGAAGCAACTCCTCAATGAGCTCCCAATGGCAAAAGATCCAATGCTACAAACAATCTTTCCTTCCCAAGCTAGGTTGATTAAACACTTATGGGTGGAATCATTGTTCCATAAGGACACATCGCCCCCCACAAATCCCCCCGTTTCCAAGAGGTGGACGTCCCCAAGATGCCAGGACTTGGAGGGGATGTCCCCCTACCGTCCCATAACCACCACTCAAGATCCAAGCACATTTCTAGGACGTCCCCCTCATTGGGGACAAATTCAAGACTCTAGGATGTCCCCAAAACATTCAAAGGACTCTAAAACATCCCCAAGACCTACAAGGGACTCTTGGGTGTCTCCCAACCATCCCAACAACTTCCAAGAGTCCCCATGGAAAAATGAAGGAAAAGTTCACTTATTTTTTAAATCAAAAAGTGTTTTTGAATTGTATGCCACAAACCGTAACCCTAATGGCCTATGGGCCCCACCAAACCCTAAACACTCACAAAAAACTTATAAATAGGCATCTAAGCCTCATTCCATATCGCTCCCAAGTTTCAACAACAAAGTTGAAAATTGCAACAGCAAACTAAAAGAGAAAAATATTGCAAAAGAGGGTATTAAGATTGAGGAATAGTCAGTCAGAGGAAGAGAACGTGTGAAAAGTGACATCAATCCACCATTATATCAAAGGATTCAAAGCATTATTCAAGGCTCAAGGTAGGCTTCATGACTTTTTTTCTTTTTTTTTAAATTTCACTATTCAATTTAGTAACTAGTCACTAATTTTAGTTCACAAATTTAGTAATTAATTCAAGGGTTTACAATTTACATTGTTACAAATTTCAGCTTAAATTTATTATTTTAGTTTTACAAATGAAAAATGATCAAAATCTTAATTTTTTAATTTTATTAGAGCAATATTTTATTATTTAGGTGTTTTTATTTTACAAATTTGCATAAATATTTGATTGGGAATTTAAAATTTAAAATTTAAAAGTCAAATTAGGATTTTATCTTTAGTGTATACTTTGTTTCTACACTTTGTATGCCTTGAAGTAAGAAAAACAAGAGTGGAATCCTTGTTTGATGAAGGTTGAAGAACAAGGATTCATATTTTTGTGTATCCTCTACTTTTGCACTTCATGCGATCTAAAGTAAGAAAAACAAAAAAAAAAATCCTTATCTTGAGCCTATGCATAGTTTTTTCTTTACTAATTTAATGACATTATGGCATATATGGTAACCATAGACTTTGTTTCGTGCAGTGTCTATAAGTTCTTCTCACAATGCGAGTGATGAAAAGAAACACACCAAGCCTATGGGGGTTTAATCAAGATTCTGAGTACAAATGTAGGTGGTGGTGGGGGGGCGAGTGCAAATGAGGCAACTAGTTCTATTGGCAATGCACATTTCAATTGCCCTTACAAGTTATTAGAGGACTTTTCCTAGCGTCCCATTGATAAGAAGTCACATTTAAAACAATTTGCCACTAAATTGCATGCAAAATTTGGTTCATCAACAAGAGGTACTTGGCTATGGAAATGTCATTTTTGTTAGCTTGAATTTCAAGGCAGCATCACAAGAGTTAATCCACACCTCCTTTATGTCATTGGCAAAGGTGTAGGAATTTGTGCAAGATTGTCAATTGAAATAAATAAATTGTGGGCTCTTAGTCGTTGCGGGCTCTTAATAGTACTAGAAACACCCTAGATCCACGAGTTTCAACTTGTTCTACTTATGCTTTTACATCTAATTCAAGGGTAACCACATCAAAGCCTAAGGAGAAATGTGGAATGACCACTAGTGATGCTGCAAACATGATGGTAGAGTTATTCAATGTGCAAAACAAAGATGAGGCAGATGATGCTATTGGCAAAGTCTTCTTTGCCAATGGCATTTCATTCCATGTGGCTCACTCTCCTTATTATAAGCAGGTTGTGGCAAAAATAGTCAAAGCAAGACCATCACATGTGCCACCAAGGGAGACAAAATTGAGGACAATGATCTTGGATAAGAACTATACCAAAATTAATATTCTAATGGAGAAAATGAAAGCTACCTCAATCATTAGTGGATGCAACATAATCATGGATAGGTGGATGGGTATCAAGCATCGTCCATGTAATATCCCTTTTTCGGTCCATTCCAAGATTCTTGGAAAGCGCCAGTTTTATCGAAAAAGTTTTTTGACAATGGCAGAGTGTTCCAAGAGTCAAGATGAATACAATGGCTTTTTCCTGAGTACAAATCCAAATTTCAGAGAGCATTCCACATTTCTTGGAGAGCACCAACTTTCCTAAGACCTTGGGATGTATAGATAAAAGTAATTAAATAAATAATTTAAGATGTCTTAAGGTGACTTTACATTACAAAGGCAACTTATATTTCTTTATTTTTTGTTTTAAAGAAAGGTGGCTTCATCATAAAGTGTTTTTAAAAGAGGGCAAAAAAGTATTAGCACTAGACAAGGAGTACAAGTGACGAAAAAGGTTATTATTTAAAAAGTGATATTGAAATGGAAAATTAAAAGTGATATTTAATTAAAAGTTCTCGAAAATTCATTCTATTTTATTATTAAGGAAAAAAATGTTTTTTTCAGAAAAAGCAACAAAAAAGCAAAAACACTTTTTTGAAAAACCAACAAAAAAGCTATAAAACGGGGTTGGGTATTGAAAAGAGGGGTTAGACTAAATATGGTATTTGCAATTTGCTTGAGTGAAAACTGAGTTCTTCTCATATTTCTTGAGGATGAAAACTCTTTTGAAATACCAATTTTCGGGACAAAAATCCTCCTAGTTGGATAAACATAAAATGATTTCACCCAAAGATCACCAGTGTACTAAAGATATTGGGTTTGGGGACAAAGACCCTCAACATTCATTGGAGCAATTTCTTTCAAAGATTGCCTTGTGCTAAAAGTGAAGTTTTCGCAGTTTGGGCTGCATGATTAAGTTATTTTTCAGTTGTGTTTTTAATGGGGATTTTTGATGTGTTTTGACATATTTTTGGTGTGCAAGGATATGATGCAGATTCAAGAAGTTATGTGTGTTTTGTGAAATGAGTGAAAGGAGGTTGTGGAGCAAACCATAAAAATTTTTCAATCATATAGGGGATGTAGGAAGAGTTGGAGTGAAGTGCTCCATTTTGGGACCCTATTTTACCTAGTTGGAGGCGCCTACACCTTGGGAAACCAAAATAATCCACTTCCACGTAAACTTTGGTGTTTTGCATGCGGTTTCTATGAGTTTGTATCTGTTGTACCAGCAATTAAAACGTTCCATTTCAGACCTACACTAATCTGATTTTTTTATTACAGCCTGATTTTCAGTTAAATACTTGAGTTTGGGTATGTCTTGAGGATGTTTGGAGCGATGTGGATTTCCAATTCATGTGTTGTAAGTTGTGTTGGACTTACAGGTTATGAATTTCTGAGTGTTAACCTTGCTGTTCTGACATGTTTACCAGCAATTTTCGGTGTTTGCAGAAGTTAGAGAGATCAGTAAGATCAGTTGGGTTGTGTCGGTATGCATCCAAATACTGTTTTCAGTTGTGTGGATGGTGTTTCTAATGAGTTATCAGCTGTGCATCAATTTGATTTTTGTGGCAGCACTGTTTTGAGCAGCAGAACAGAGTAATACCAGACCTACATCAGCCTCTTGCATCAACTATTAGAGGTATACTTCAGTTGGATTAGTGATTTAATGTTGTAGGAATGATATCTTATTTTTAAACTGAGTTCTTAGGGCAGATTTGTGTACTTGCAGCAAAGTTATAAGTCTGATCATAATAATAAAACTATTGTTGCAGCAAAGTTAATCTTCTAAACCCCGAAATGTAGTACCACTAGAGGCTATCTCTGTATGCATTTCAACACAAATTTGTAAAATTTTGGATGGTTTAACCACCAAATGATTTAAAATTACATGCATATCATATTGTAAAATGGGATGGTTTATCACCAATTCTTATAGCATTTCATAATCCACCATTTTTCAGCCCGTTTTGGCATTGAACAAGATGGCATTATTGACCATATTTGGTCTGAGTCGAGCTTAGACATTCTGCCAGTCGCTTGCGTATTCACACACTTCGCCAAAGAGGTGTTGATTAGGCTGACCTATGCGCTTTGGTCGGCTTGCCGCCATTATTTCTGTAATTGCATTCATTCAAAATAGTTGTGGTTGGAAGCACCATATGCTCTCACATTGCCCACTTCAAGATCTTGGTGATCAGAAAGTGTTGAAGACATTGCATTTGCATCTCTTATTGCAAAAATAAAATAAAAAGTACGATGGGTTGTTACGGTCCACTCATCAACATCATGGTTACATGTATAGAGGGCCCTAACTTTCTTAGGACTATTGATTGTTTAGGACATCACTAGGATGTTGATTTTCAATTCCAAATAGTGAGAGATGCTATTAAGGAGATTGGACCAGAGAATGTGGTGCAAGTAGTGACAAATGCAACATAGGTGTGCAAAGTTGCAAGGAAATTGATTGAAGTAGCTTACAAGCATATTTAGTGGACTCGTGCGCATGCCATGAATAATGCACTCAAAGACACAAGCTAAATTAGATGTATCAAAGATGTGGCTAATGATGCCAAAGGTGTGCAAATGTTTATCTACAACCACCATACTTCACATGGCCTCTTTAGGACCCTCTCTAAGAAGGAGTTTTTGAAACTTGTGGAGACAAAATATGCTTCATATTTCATTCTCTTGAAGAGGATGCTTGAGTTGGAACAGGCATTGCAACTAATGGTCATGACAACAAAGTGGAACTGGTGATCCAATTCAAAGTCAAAGCAAGGGAGGAGGGTGAAGACGGTGGTGAAGAGTGATACCCTTTAGGCTTGATACAAATACATTGTTGTCATCATTACTCCAATTTTCAAAGCTATTAGATATGGGGACACAAATGCACCTAACCTTTGAGAGGTGTCTGAGTGCATTGATAGTATGCTTGGCCAAACAAAGGCCATTGTAGAAGAGAAAGAGCCCACATTAACGTTCTACAATGAACACATTCAACCAATCATTCATCGTTGATGGGAGAAGCTCAACACTCGTTTGCACATGGCTGTCTATGCATTGAACTTGAAGTGATGTTTGCGAAGGCCAAGAAGAATTACTCCTATATATGATGTTGTGGTGAAGGAAAGGTTCACGAAGGCCATTCAAAAGATGTATGATTCTACACAAGCTAGCATCATTCGTACTAAGTGGACAAAATTTGCCTCTTAGGAAATATTCAAAAGAGGCCAAGATGGATAGGGAGGCTAAGGAACAAGAGGAACCAATTTTATGGTGAACTATATATGGGGCTAATTTTTTGACTACCACACTAGCCATTCATCTATTGTCCCAAGTTTCTAGTTCTTCTATATTTAAGCAACTGATCTACTTATAGTTTCATCCACTCTATTAAAAGGAACTGACTTAACTCTAGGAGAGCAGAGAAGCTTATAGCTATACATAGCACCTTGCGTCTCATTGACCGCAACACACTTATATACAAAGAGATTCCAACAACCTAATGGGATGTAGAGCCAAAGGAGCCAACACAAGGTTGATTGGTATTGCTTTGGAGGATCTTGAGCTTGAGGAGTCTAGCAGTTCAAGTGATGAGGATTTTGACGCAAACTTTGAGGATGAGTAATGATTTGAGACATTGGGACATTGTTCGATTATATTTTTTAATGTAATCATCATTTTGAATATAATATAAATATAAGGATATTTGGCATTTTCATTTTTTCATTCAATGTAATATCAAATATGTTTGAGTATTTCAAAATTTCATATGTTATTCTTCAATATTTTTTTATAACTATTTTTTAAGCACTATATATATTTGTGTTGATGTCCCCCTACTATTCCCAAATCTAAGCCCTTGGTCCCCTCATCCCTAAAACCCATCCTCAACATCCCCCCATCCCAAGACTATGGAACTATGGGTGGAAGTGGATCAATCATGTGGAACTAATGCCCTTTGCTTTTCAAGCTTCTCCTTGTCACTTTTGGCAAGCTAGTGTTGCCAAGATTAAGAAGTTGAACTACTAGATCACCAAGCCTCTTTGTTTGGTTGGTAAATTCCAACTATGTTCCAAAGTTTTGGCCGCCACTCATGTCTATTATTCTTCTTGTTGTGTGCCCTCCCAAGCTTCTTATTCAAAAATTGAAAAATTGCTTAGAGACTTTCTCTGGGCATCATGGATTTCATTGTGTTGCCTAGGAATATTGTTGTTTTCCCCATGAAGCTGGAGGTTTGGGCTTGCTTTAAATCCATCAGCAAGGTTTTTCCCTTTCTACCAAATGGATTCTCAAAGCTCGAGGGAAATGAAGCATAGAAATAATCATCAAGCATTGTATTAGTTTAGGTGTCCCTTCTAAATAGCCAACATGGAAAGGATTGGACCTCAACACTCTTCTCACCATGAGGGAGCCCATTTAAATTCAAGGCATTTTTGTTACTAAAAGAATTCAAAAAGCCTGGGAGTTTATCAAGCCTTGGCTTCTTTGGGCAGAAAATAATTTCCATAATGGCCTTTATATCAATCAACAATCTATTTGGTGGTCTTTTGTTCTTTCTTGTCAAGACCACCCTCTAGCCAAAGTGCCATTGATTCATGCCTTGAAATTTTTCAAATAAGGTGTTAGAACCCTTCCAAATCTCACACATAAAGCCACCAAAAATCTCCTTTCTTGGCCCAAGATCAAACACAAATACAAGTTATCTAATCAAAGATGGAAAGTCCTTTCAGGTACTTATTGATGCCATTCCTCCTTAAATGGTCCACAAAATTGTGATTGGATCCTTCAAGCCTTCATGTAAGGATTGGAAATTACTGTTGTGACCTTTTCACACATCGCCCCACTCAAGATGGGGACCCCCTAATTTTTGCTCCATTCTGGTCTTTTGGCTTGGGTCTTTCCTCTCTCTCTCTCGCTCTGTCTCTTTTCTGATGTCTGCCTTTCGAGGGTTGCGCCCGTCAGTGAGTTTAAGCATGAAATTGACCAAGTCTGAGAATTAGGGTTTCATTTTTCCCGGTCAATCCAAGGTTGAGTAAAGTGAATAAATTGAAAATTGAGATTAACAGTGTTGTCAGCATGTTTCCAGCACGCTCCCAGCAAATTTTCATCCGATTCTGAGGTACTTACTATTTTTAGTAAGTGTGCAGCTACAGGCAATTCGCCAGCATTTTTGAAATTCCGACAGTCACACGGCATTCAGAGCACATCAGGCTGTTCGCGTGCTAAATTTGAGCGAAAACAGACAACTTTCTATTTTTAGCAGTCCGCCTTCCGGGACAAATTTCAGGGTTCAGATGCAGAGTTTTTCTTTGCATGTCTAGATATTCCTTCTGGGTTTTTCGAGACCTTCACAGCGGTATAACATGCAAAGCGAGGCGACAACACTTTCAGAATTAGTCTTCCGAGGCTATTTTTAGGGTTTGCATGTCAGGGTTTCTTTTGCATGTCGGATGATTCCTGATGGGTTTTTCGAGAGCTTCGCGATGGTGTGACATGCAAACAAGATAATCACTCAGTAAGGAACTTACTATTTTTAGCGAGGGTGTGTCCCGACAGCTTCCATGGTTGAGAATCCGACCGATCGCAAGCCCATAGAAGCGAGCAAGCGAGATATCTTTGATACATGCGAGATGGGGTTTCCAACGAAGAAAAGAAGGGCAAAAGTCGAGAATTTTGAAAACCGATGTAAACCAGCATCGGTAGCCGAACTACTCTGGTAAAATTTCAAGTCAAACAGACACTTACTATTTATAGTAAGTCAATTTGAAGCTGGCTTAATAGTAAAATCAGCGTCGTTGATGTTGTGATAAATCGATGGTGTGGGCGCCTCATTTAAAATTTCAAATTCGAACAATGGAGCTATCCCGAGGCGAGCAATTACTATTTATAGTAAACCACCTTGAATAGGCTAAAATAGCGAGGCTTGCTAAAATGCGGTGTCGGCAGGACAACGAGGTCATAAGGATCAGGTGTGCAAAATTTCAAGTCGTTATGAGCGGGGATGCAAAATCAGAGGGCTTACTATGAATAGCAGGGCATGAACGCTGGTGAAAGTGAGGAAAAATTCTAAGTCTGGAACTTCATCCAATAGACATGGCAAAGTGCGCCCAGTTGATGAGGAGGCATGGAAATTTCTAAGTTACAAGCTCGTCCTTCACCTAGGCCAAAATGCGCCCAAGCCTGAGAAAGTCAAAGGGAGGTCAACGCCTTTCATCCTTCTGCCTAGCCTAAATGCGCCTTCAAGCATATGCCAAGCATGAAAATTTCTAAGTATGAAATTTATCCTTCACCAGGGGCAAAATGCGCCCAAAGTACAAGTGGTCAAAGAAAAGTCAACACTTTAATCCTGTAGGCATGGGGAATTGCGCCCAGCTTGAAGAAGGAAAAGGTTGAAAAAATTTCTAAGTCTGAATATCCGCCACCCCCCTCCAAATGCGCCCATCCCTCTCAGGGGGTGAAATGCGCCCAAGTTGCAAGAAGGTCAAAGGGAAGTCAAAGTTTTTGTCCTCCTCCATGGGCAAAATGCGCCCAAATGCATGCATGTCAAGACAAAAAATGGAAGGTGAAGGGTCACTCCAAGGGCGTTGTTATAAGTTTCATCCACTAGACATGTCAAAATGCGCCCAAAAGGCAAAGAGGTCAAATGAGTCAACATTCTTATCCTTCTCCTACATAAAAATGCGCTCAAGTTAGAAGAGAGTCAACAAGTCAAGGAATTCGTCCTCCTCACCCTCCTAAATGCGCCCAAAACAAGCATGTGAAGACAAGAAATGAGAAGTTGAAGGGTCATCCCTCTTGCATGTCTAAATGCGCCTAGATTGAGGTGTAAAAAGTGAATGTAAGATGGTAAGTGAGGTAAGAGATACTTCAAGGCGTGGTAAAGGGTGGTGAATGCTAGGCGTTTTTCCTCTTCAAGCCTCAAATGCGCCAAAGGTGATAAGTATTGAAGATAATATGTTAAAGGCGTGATTTTAAATCCCCTCTTCAAATGTTATGCGCCTAAAGGATGAACTAAAATGTGAAGTGAAGCAACTTGCTAGGTGATAAAAAAGATTTTCAAAAGGCAAGGATGAATATTCCCCTTCACACACATAAAACGCCTAAGTTGTTGAGTAAAAATGAAATAATAAAAAATTAAAATATTGCCAAGGCGTTGGGACTTCAGACAAATTGCCTTTCAAGTGTGAAGTGAGTGAGAAATAAAATGTGCTAGACGTCCTCATGGAAATTTTTCTGAGTGAAGTTGATGTTTTTCTCCCAGGCAACGATGAGTAAGATCAAATAAAATTTTCTAAGGAAAATTTCCCAAGTGATGATTTAAAATATTTTCTAGGGCAAATATTTTCTCCCTTAGAAAATACGCCTGGAGCTCAAGGTGATGAGTTTTCTTCTTAGAACACCGGCAAATTTTCTCAGCAGTGAAGTCAGAGATGGATGATAATGCAGATGAACTCAAATTTCTCAAGCTGCAGCAACACAGGTGATCACAGGCGAAGGATGGATTTAATTTGGTGAAATAATATTTTTCTAAGGTTCAAATTTAAAAAAATCAAATGAACCCGTTCGTTGGGTACCCATGGATTCGAAGCATTCTGGAGAAAATTTTCTTCTGGGTACTGAACATTTGCGATGATGGATGGATTTCCAAGTCTTCCGCACTTCGCCAACACTTTTTCAGTGAAGAATTTAATCAATGCTCAAATTGTGAATTTTCCTAAGGGGAGAATCTAAAGTTTTCTAAGGCAAGATGAATAAAATGTGTTTTCAAAATGAATTTCTCAGAATGATGAATTCAAGATAAGTTGCCTAGATAATTTTGATTGAATTCTTCAGTGATCAATTTTTTAGAGCTAAGGAGAAGTTAAATTCGAATTCAAATAACAGAGCTCCGGCTGGTGAATTAAAAAGATGGATTTAAATTAATTTTTTTTTTTGTTTTTTCAAAAATAAATTCAAAGATGCCAATCAAAGTCAAGTTTCTAGAAGAGCAAGATTCCTGACGTCGAGAGACAAGTGTCAGAAATACCAGAGAGGGAGAATTCGAATTTTGAAGTGGAGTAGTGGAAATTGAATGTACTGGCTATAATTGGCTTCTTCTAGAATTCGAATTTTGGCTATAAAATGGAGGAGTCTCTCACTCATTCCTCACAATTGAAGAAGTCGACTTGCTCTTGAGAGTGTTGCTAAGCATTGCTAAGGCTTGAAGTTCGAATTTTGGCTAAGTTTGGAGTTTGTTGAAGAGGGACGCCTTGAGTTGATGGAGGTGCCATTGCCGAAGTCAAGGGGAGGTGAATTTGCTGATTGCTAGAGTTTAACTTGTTGCTGATTGAAAGTTGTAGTTGCCAGTGATAAGGGGGACGCCTTGAAGAAGTGAAGTTGCTGAGAGTTTTCAAAGTGTGAATTTGCTGATTGCTGATTGCTGATGTGAAGTACAAATCTATCAAAGTTCAAGTTGCAGATTGGAGTTGCTGAAGAGTAGTGAGGTCACTGAAATTTACTTAGAAGCTCTTTCTAAGTGTTGAAGTTCAAGAGAAGAAGCTGAGGTTTGCAAATAAGAAAAGTTATTGCAGCTTCTTGAAGTCGACTGCAGCCCCTACACAATGTCTTATCTTATTTTATAAATCTAAATTTCTGATGAATGTTTGTTATGTTGCAGATGGCTGAGGCAAGGACGACTGGCAAGGACAATGGTGCATCCAGGCAAGCTGTGATCAAAAAGCTGAGCAAGACATTCATGCCAGAATCAAAGTTTATTTCAAAGTTGGGCAAGCTGACAGACACCAACTTGGGCTCCGTCAACCTAGAGACCTTCAAGAACAGAATGCTGGGCATTGGAAGTCATCGACCTTCGACTACTTCGCACAATATTGTTCGAAGTGGGTTATATGCAGCGGCTGGTTTCCCGCCAGCCATTCAGTGTTCGGAGTTGATGATGGAGTGCGCCAACTATTATGAGAAAGATCACCGGTCGATCATGTCACCAGATGGCCAAGTGCTAGCTAACCTTACTCCTGCAACCATTGGTGAAGCTTTCGGGATCTCGGTACACAGAAGTATGATTTACAAATCCAGAGAGCGAGCTGAGCGGATGTACGCTTCTACATTCGAGAGATGCACGGAGGCAATTAACACTCACTGGATGAGCACTCCTAAGCCTTCTCCAACGAAGTTGCCCAAGCAGATCATAGCGGATGACTTGAAGCAAGAATATTGTGATCTCATCATGATGCTGAGCAGAGTTGGTGGTTGTCCACAGTCATTCATTTTCGAGCCTTGGATGTTTTACTACATCAATCTCGTGCTAGAAGGGAAGGATTATGTCAATTGGGCCGAGATGATCAGTGACAATTTGCACAAGCAACTCCTGAGCTTGAGGAGAATGAAGATATTTTACATGAGCTCTTACATCATCTATATGTTGGCACATATGACGAAGTACAGAGGGATCTCTTACAAGGAACTTGTCGGTTGTGGCTCCCACCAGTTTAAAATATATGATGCATGTCCACAGTTACATTTGGCGAGCACAACTCACTACAAGCGTGTCAACGATTCCTTCACCATGTACATCACGAGATTGCTTCAGGAGCGGTTACATCACAGAATCTCGAGGGATGCCCAAGAGCTGATTGAAAGGTATGGGTGCTGGTTCATACAGTTTACAAGGTTTTCTTACATTAGGCTGCAAGGTTTCTCATCGTACCCATATAGGCTGCCTAAGTACCCAACAGATAGAATATTAATGCTAGAGATATCTAGGCAATTGCTTGCCTTTGATAAAATTCAAAAGAAGAAGAAGAAGGGAGGGATAGAATTTCCAGTTGTCATGGGCAACTCAGATGAGGTGTGTCCCACAATACAGGCAGCTAGAGAGGCTGAAAATGAACTTCAATTTTATCACTTCTCATAGCATACTAGCCGACAGCACTATGACCCACATCATAACATCAAATGGGTACTGTTAGAAGAATTTAAACATAAGGCCACCATTGAGGATTATTGGACTGATGCAGGTGATGAGATTGAAGTAAGGAAAAGGATGTTCTCGGTTGCGATTACTTTGATGAGGAGTGTGAAGTTGTGCGGTTCGGACCAGTGAGCGAATATGGATGTTGTTCATCAGTTATGCAGTATTAGAGATACTCCACTTCCACCCTCAATTGGTCGAGGCACGAGATTGCAGTTGGACCTCTGTCCTTCCGTCGACATTCCCGCTAGAGCATGGGTTGTGAGGCAGGAGTAGCCAGTGAAGTAGGTCAATTGCTTTGGCCCCTGGTGATGGGAATCATACAGGACACCCACCACCACGGCGAGGAAGAAAGCAGTCCTGCGAGGTCGAGTCTAGAAAGAAAAGAGCTAGTTCGACAGGAGCCTACTTAGCCAGAGCCTCCACGAATTACAGTTGCATCACCATTGGAGACACGTTCTCCAAGTATCCAGGAGGTCTCTTTATTTGCTGATTAGAGGTTACATTAGATAGAGGAGTGCGAGTGATACAGGATAATATTGACCTCCCACGGAGAGAAATTGGTTGGCAGGTATTACTTACCTAGAAAGGTTGATCAGCAAAGATGATGAGGGACTAATGCGACCCTCTCGATTTCTTGAGGAGTTAGAGGTGGCTATGAAGGATGATGATGATATAGTGTCAGGAGACACTCAGCCACTTGAGGACGATGAACCTCGCCAGAATG
This sequence comes from Sequoia sempervirens, assembly GCA_007258455.2. Lineage (NCBI taxonomy): Eukaryota > Viridiplantae > Streptophyta > Pinopsida > Cupressales > Cupressaceae > Sequoia > Sequoia sempervirens. The sequence continues at coordinate 13,223 of VDFB02109903.1, forward strand.
ATGAAGAAGTTGAGCAAGTTCGAGAAGTAGAGGCACAGGAGCAGCAGCCCTTCGATATACAGTATGATGTGCCTGATTGGCTTAAGGATAGAATGAGAAGAAGCCCCAATGAGCAGCTTGATCCAGCGGTTGAGATGGAAGAGTTCTTGAACAGGATCAGTGCACCTCCACAGAAGAAGAAAGCAAGAAAATTTTCAAAGATATCCACTGAAGAGGATGGTTCCCGTACTCTTCACGTTGCTGTGCCACAAGTTGAGTGTGACCGAAATGAAGCAGTGCCTGAGAATTATGTGGTCACTACTTTGGATTTAGGACGCCCCACTGGTGCGCAGATTGTGGAGGAGTGTGATAACTCCTACCTTGCCCTCAAAGATAGGTTATTCAAGAAAGAAGGGAAGTATAAGAAGTTGAAAAGAGAACACAAGGCTTTGATAGGATATATGCAGCAGTTGTCTCGTTCTCGAGGGCAGGACATCCCAGTGATAGAACCTCCAGCAGAGATACCCAGGGAGTCGATCAGTGGCTTGGTAGAGTTAGGAAAAATGGCACAGGAGGCGGACAAGTGGGTCACAGGAGTTCGTGCTGAGACAAAAAAGTTTATGGAGGACCTTGCTTCTGCTTTTCAGCAGGCCTCTAGTATTTTGGCATGGATGGAGGCGGTAGATCATGCTTGGGGTGACTCTTCTATCTATCAGAGTAAAGTAATTCAGCGTCTTGAAGCATTGAGGGCATGTTCCGTTGCGATTGCTGATTGACGAGGTATCATTCAGGAGAATGACAGGTACGACTTCTCTAGATGTATTCCTCGCAATCACGGACGTGGCTTCTTCGCGCCATAGCGGATTCAGCCAGGGTACATAAGGCCATGGCCAATATCATTGATGGAGTTCAGAATACCTTTGAGGCCATATTTGCTAGGCGGTTGAATCCAGATGAAGTAAATGTTGATAATTTGAGGGGTTTGCTGGTGCCTTTCTTTTCAGATGTTAAGACCTTTGTACAAGATGATTTCGAGAATACTTCTACCTTCTCCACCTTGATTCAGAACACACAGGATTCTTTGATTGCTTGGAGAAAGTCTTGTACGAGGCACGAGCATTCAGTCACGGTGTTAGAGTTTCAGCTAGATTGTGTTCCACCCATTTCAGTTCAGGAAGTTGAGGCTGTGCTTGGCAGATTTGTTGAGTTTGCAGCCAGAGAGAAGGACAATGGGAACACGTTCTTTGGACGAGGATCTTCTAGAAGACTGATTGTGGGCATTTATTGCCTTTGCTATTTTTGGGAGTGAGTGGGAATCTTTGATTCATTTAATGTACCACTCCCTATTCTGGCAGTTTTTAGGGTTAGGGCTGAGGTGGCACGATTCTAGCCACTCTATTGATTGTAACCCTAGCCGTCTTTTGGGACTTGGCTAGCTATATAAAGGGGGAGTCCCCCTCATTTGTAACACAGTAGACATTAGAGATTGGACATTAGCATTAGAGCTAGAGCTAGAGAGTAGAGCATAGTAGAGCATTGTAGACATTTTGCATATTGGAGAAGAAAGAAAGTTTTCCCTTTGAAAACTTTTGTGGAGATTGTTGTGTAACACTTTTCATGATAATAGATCTTTTCATTGATGGTGGAATTCATCTTGTCATGGATAGCTAGCAAAGTCTCTTCTTCCTTTCGAATCCAAGTAGCGTAATTTTCATGCAAGTAGTTTACTTTGATGTGTGGTGTTTTATTGAGGTAGCTTCACTTTATTCCATACCACTAGCGGCTTGTTGATGATAAGTTCGCCTTGCGTGGTCCACTGGAGATCATCTTGAGTTTAATTTCAATTGTGATTTGTATACCTATATGCGTCGTTTTGATGGTGTATGTATGCCAAATTACGATTTGAACATCCTTTGCTATCCCTTTGAAGATTGCACCAATTTTACCGAGGCTGTCCGATGCGAGGCTAGGTGAAATTTGGTTGAAGTCTATTGAAACGAAGCTCCACATATCCTGCATCTAGAATAGAACATAAGTTTCTTAGGCCCTATACTCTTTGCTTTCCGCATATTTCTGATTAGTTTTAGGAAAACGAACTATATTGCCAAATCATACACGCAAGAATCCCTTTCAAAGCATACACCGACTGTTAACTGCAAGAACCCTGAACAATTGCGTAAGTCCCCTTGTAAGAACACAACAAAACACATCAATCCTGAGCCTATTCGCATTAAAGGAACCTTGGAGTTGAAAACATGATCTTACTCGCAATCTTAGCATGTTGAATACTTTGTTCAAGAGGGAATAGGGTATCCGTTGGGAAACTTTGTTCCGCTGTTTGGTGTGGTCACGAAAAACACATCAACAATACCTTGATACACCATTTCATAGTTATTAACCCCACAAAGGATATTTATGGCTCTCTCCTCACCTTCCTATTGTGGGCCAGCTGAATCAACATAGGCAACTTCAATCCTCTATGGGAACTTGGCATCATAAATTTTAGACCATCTTGATGGCCATTCTTGAGCTAAAATTGACTCATTTTTCCTAGTGAGTTCTTTATCAAGGTCTTCCACTTGGTTTTCGCCTTGTTCATTTGGGAATCTCCCAACAATGATGTCCTTTTTGTGGACAACTAGAGACTCTCAAGCATCTCTTCTAGTTATGCACCAAAGCTCAGGAAGCTTAGAATTGGATTCACAATTTTTTCAAGCCTTTAATACCTACTCCCTTTTCGTGGCATATGGTTTTTTTAGGGGATTGGCCTTGTTTCCCTTCCAAGTATTCTCATATTTGGCATGCTTTCAAGGTAGAGATTCTCTTCAACATTTGGAAAGATAGAAGTTCTATTCTTTCTTCAAGGTGTTTTATTGATGTTCATTTCTCTCTTTACACTAAAGCTATAATTTGCTCTAATGTGCTTATGCAAATTCAAGTGCAAGCTAGCAAAGTTGTACTTGAGGTGGCCCATTTATAGGAGCTCTTGGACCACTAGGCTAACACTCCCTGCATTGTTGCCAAAGTTCCACCTCCTTCCTCTTTCCCTCCTCGAGAGTGCCGACGAGGTTGAAGCCTATCTATCAAACATGATTATGGTTCTCAACCCCCAAAAAACAAAGATAATGCTACCCACGGTTGCTTCCAGCACTCTCAACCACCCTTTGTCTCCTCTTATGGGCAGGGTACTTTTGTATGGCCTAACTCCTCTCATGGACAAGGTACTTTTGTATGGCCTAACTCCTCTCATGGGCATGGTGCTCCTAGTTGGCCTAATTCAAGCAAGTTCCCTCAACTAGAGCTAGCTATTTCTCTAATATATGCTCAACAACCTTCGAAAGTTCCTCCTAAGGAGGAGGGTGTACTCACTAGTTGGGGGTTGATTGATGATAATCCTACCTCGTGTGATGTATGGGAGGATCCTAATGATGAAGACCCCCCTCCTACTAGAATTGCTTTAGTTGCTTAGTTTTTGTTGTTTTATTTGAGCTTGGCCCTGTGACTTGTTAATGTTTGGACTTGGTCCTGTCTTGACTTTGGGGTGTACATTTTTACTACACATCTTTTTGAGTGAATAGTGTACTATTATCTTTTAGTATAAACAACAGATAAATAGTCTGGTTTAGTGGAAAATGGTCCATTGGTTTGTGGGCTCTCTTATAGCAGTAAGGCCCAAGCTTGATTTCAAGTATGACTCTTGGGATGTTTGAATATGGCTCATTTTGTAGACTTTCACATATCAATGCAACACTAATATCCCTTCCGATTAGAAAAACCTACAATCTACATACTTATCAAGGATGCTCCCTATTGTCAACAAATGGAACCACAAGTCAACATTTAAAAACAATAACATACTCCTATGTAATGTGGTTTGGGGACACAAGATAGAAAGCTATCAATAAAGGTTTGGGGACACAACATAGAAAGGTGTCAATATATAACATCCCCCCTAAATGATAACTTTCCCAATAACAGCATATGTCCTTAAAAATGATGGCCATAAACAAATATCGAGGCCAACAAGATCTGACCATGAAATGCAAAAGGCAATAACCAAAGATCAACCAATGCTCCAAGAGAGGTGCATTATGCTAGAATCAACCAACAATGTTTCTAAACTGGAATAGTCGAAGGCTACACATGCACTCATTATCAAGGCACAATCCAAGGATAGCCTTTGCATCACTACTAGTAGCTTTAGCCATAAAGATGTGCCATGAGAAGAAAAACACCAATGAACAAATTTTCCATAAGAAAAAGTACATAACCAATGATCATATTGCAACAACAATCATGACCAAAGATCAACAATCTCCAATTCCAAGCATGAAAAAAGATAAACAATCTAAAATACTAACTCAAGATAGAAATGAAGCAGCAATCAAATATGCCATCAATGTCAAGGCTATAGCAACTAGCATGTGTTGGACACATGGTTGTCATTGCACCAAAAGGTTGACCTGTTAATGCCCGATACAACCACCAAAGTTAACGGATCCGCAGGAGCCAGTTAAACCATGTCACAAATCTCGAGGGGAGCACTGACCATCTGCCAACAATCTCCCTCTCAACGTTACCTGAGGGGATTCAATCGCAACACCTTTGGCACCAATACCAATTGTTGGCCCCATGGTTGCCGTTGCACCAAAAGGTCGACCTGTTAATGCTCGATACGGCCGCCAAAGTTAATGGATCCACGAGAGGCGGTTAAACCATGTCACGAATCTCGAGGGGAGCATTGACCATCTGCCAACAGCATGACCAAGGATAAGTCTTAAGAATGATGATGGCTCAACAAGTTCTCTAGCAAGTCCCATGCAAAGTGATGGTCTTCCAATCAGTGCATGGATCTTTTGTGATGCTCATGTGCAACAAACATTACGCTACAAACATAGAATACCATCAATATTATCAAGAAGAGATAAGTACATTAGTCATGCCCTTGGAACCAAGTCATGGTATGGTCAAGAAAAGTGAACAATTTGTACGAAGATAGAAGACAATAGACGAAGATAGAGGAAGAAAGACAGCTATCCATCTCCTTTGGGAAAATGTCGTGTACAAAACACTTTGATTTATAGGATTTATAGTACATTCCTCTGTCTTTCCTTCACTTAAAAATTCTTATTTTTGAATTCTTGTTTAATATTAGCTTACCACATATAATACATCCAATTTCTTGCCATTTAGAGTGGCATCCATCAGATATCTACTCACTTTTGGATTACAATTCTTTTGAAGAAACGAACTATTAGAAAAATCTTAAAACAAGCTAAACAATGATGAAGAATCTTGAAAATAGACCAGAGACTATTTGCAATAATCAACAAAAGTTCAATGCCCTAAACTTCTGAAGTCGATATATATGCAATTCAATAACAAAATCTAGCATGTGAATATTCCCTAGAATCATCTTTCTAAAGATAACACACCACAAACATAAACTTTTGAAAGAGTTCTCCATTTTAACTCTATAAGCAAAAGAATTGTTGACCATTTGAGATGCACTTCACTTGTTCACATCAATCAGCAAACCTTTTCTTTGCTATGGCCTTAGCCAGAATTCCCATACCTTTATAATCACGAACGTATTCACTCCATTGAGGGGGGGTTGAACAGCTCTGTTACCATGAAAGATATTACAAACATTACATTGTAAGAGTAGGACAAAGAAACTCACAACGAGAAAGAAAACAGACACCAACATGGATAGGGCACCTAGTCCCCAAATAATTGCACTGCATAAATGAGAACAATTCTCCCTGAATAATATTTTGAACTGAGATATTGAATCCTTTTTATACACATCTGATTGTTGAACCCTGGTCCCTATTGCACGAAGTTGGCTTAGGGCAAGTCTACATTTACACATTTCCCAGAATGCCTCCTATCAACAACTCATGGACCACAAAAAATTTACACATTTCCCAAGGATGTCAAAAGTGAGAAATTCATTGGACTACAAGTTAATTCTTACACACACTAACACTTCAGCATTCGTTTTTTGACAACTTTCAATAAGGCAACTCACCTTATTTCTGTTGACATCATTTAGTGATCTCAAACTGCCAACAACCTTCACATATGCTTCTCAAAACACTTTTAAAAAATTTCTAAGCCTTAAATAGAATTTGACTAAGTGTTGATCCTTTACAAATTGCACCTCCCACTTAACAAATACTAGTCCCTAATCAGCCTATCCACTGGTATGAGTTAGTCCTATAATTAACCAGGAATGACCACACCATCTCCCCAACATTAAACTACTGTGTCACTCAAGCTTAATCATGACAAGCCTTGTACTTTGCCTAAACTTGCTCCAAATATTCTATCACTAAGCATGAATCTATTGTATAAAGTTATAAACCATGCCTCTACTCACATTTTACCATTGGATCTCAATTTTCAAGCACTAAGACTTGGAAATTGGGTAATGTTCATAGATTCGGTAGTGTGACATCTCTTACTCATGACTGCCTTTGGTCTATAGTTTCATTCATAACCTCTTATGAAGATTGGATACATGTGACTTTGAATCCAGCAGCACTCACCACCCGTTCAAGATATCTCCCTTTAGTTTTGTACTCCTCTCCATCAGCTTAATCATCTTTGTTACTCACACTGATTGAGACCTCTATCTCAATTCATTCTCAGAAATTTCTAAGTAGCCTCCCAAGGATAAGAAGTCACCATGAAATAGATTTTATGGCTTTTTGGCTGCAGAGATCCTCAAACAATAGAAGAGGCACCTTCTCTAGTGTGTCAGTCCCTTAATTTTCTTATCCTTAATGCACTCCCCACTCCCATCAAGAGCAAAAGATTTACTTTTTCCCTCACAATGGAGATGCCATTGTGGTTTATTAACCTGAAAATGGAAATTACCCCAACAGACCAATTAACTGCTTGAATGACAAATAAAAGATGCTAGCCAAAATTCTATTATTGGACATGATACTGTAGACACCCTGTTATATTTTTTGTATCTTGACAAATCTGCTAAGTAACTTCAGAAAGAAATAAATATATTAAGGGGAACAAAACCAAGATGTTGAGTTCACCCTAAAACTGCAATTTTGTGGATGGGAATGAACAGCAATATCACAACAAAATGTTGTATAAATACATTATGTTCATTAATGAAAGAGCTATCAAAGGTTGGTCTTATTGCTAAAGAAATAGATGCCAAAGTAGTGATATCCAAAAATTGCCCCTATTTACAATGAGAAACTCTCAATTAAACAAAACTAGATGTCTGGATCTAGTTAACCCTAACCAAGATTATTGAAGAAAAAAGCATCAGCTATTATACTCCCATCATTGCAAAGCATACACCATAGCCTTATTGGGGTAGAACAATAACACGGTAGAGAAAATGACAACAAAGAAAGATGTGTTGTGCATTAAAGGTGCAACTACTTATCACATATGCTTATTGTAAACAGTATAAGGTGCTGCTCTTCTATTTATAAGCCTCTTGTAAACAATTAATGAGCTTGGGGTACATTCAGAGAAAATGTGCTTTCTGCACCTACATGCACATGCACCTACTAGGTAGATACACACCTGTCTTCCAAGGTCCACCACAAGTTGGTGCCTCATGGGAAATAAGCCATTGATTAACGCCTACAAATCAAGACTACATAATAGTGCAGATTGTGCACCAACCCTCAAAGCTTGAAAAAACATGATTTTAGTGCTTTTAGCCAAAGATATGTCTTCAGCTGCTAATGAAACAAAAGTAGGAATATTGAGCCTTATTGTAGAGAAGTGAAAAGAAAAGTCAAAGATGAATAGCAAACTCTTTCTTTTATTTCTTGCCAAATCATGGGTGAGGTTATGGGCCACCTTGAATGTAGTGTCGGGTAAGATAGGACCACATTCTCGAGATTTGTGGATATCAGACATGCTTTAATATACCTCATAACCTTTACACCCCAAGCTCACCACACATCCACCAAAATTGTGGATAGGCTTATTGTAGTGCAATGTATTTGAACCTATCTCACACTCGTATAAGCGACCTTTTGCTGTCATTACACCACAAACCCTTAGCCTTAATAAAAGATTTTCCTATGTTACCAAGTTCACTAGGAACACTAAACCAACCCAGACCAATCCAGGCTGAGTTCTTCTCCTAGTCTAGGTCCAAACTAGGTATAGCCAAGGTCCAATCCCAACCTAGCCATTCGGTCAGAGTGGTTGAAAAAAAGTGCATTTAAAAGTAAAAAATAGAAAGCTAACTCAACCTAAAAGTGCATTTTCGGAAGGATTTGAAACTTTGTTAGAAGTAGTAAAATAATGAAAAATGGCCTGCACCATGAAGGTATGTCCATGTAGCCTTCAATACCTTGAAAGGGTCATTGGTGGTAAGGATCCCACCCCTTGACCTCACCATATATCACACCAGGAAACGTGCTAGGGGCAATGTCCACAAACCTTACGAGGGATATTGACCCTCAACCCAGCTGGGAAGCCCCAAACCCTGCTGTTTTAAAAAAATAAAAAATAGAATTGTTTTGTGTTGTACTAAATGGAAAAGGATTTCTTTTCCTTTTATTTGGCTTGAAATAACAATCACAACATTTTTTAATTTTTTTAATGAATTTTTCAGCACTTTTTTTTTTTTAATTTTTCCCAAGTAATTGAATTCCATTTATACTTTTCGTTTGCCAAGTCAATCTTGATTCCAAGTAATGCTACTATGATATAAAACATTTTAATTTATATTTAACATTTATAATTTGACAATTAACATTGTATTATTATCAGCTGTGTTCTCAATTCTGTATTTAATTTTAAACATTTTGTGCAAATTATAGTTATGTATATATAGAAGCAAAGGAAAAATCGGCAAACTACTGAACCCAAACTGGCAACACAGAATATTAGGCATGAATATTCCACAGTCCATGAAGTTAGTGTAAGAGTGCTTTTGGATTCAACTGTGTGCATTTTTGCATCAGTTATTTGAAAACAGTTTCCCTCCCATGAAGGGCAGCAATAGTAGGCATGAGTTTTCCATAGTCCATGGTACAAAATACACCCAGTTGAATCCAGAAGCACCATTACACTAACACAGAATATTATTATTGTTGCAAAAATACTAGGTTAATTGCCTGGCATTGTAAGGCAAGGATAGCTCATCAGCTAAAATGGAAGGAAAAGAAAAGAATCAAACGAGAAGGAAAATTATGGAAGATGAAAGCAGTCTTTAAACAAAAGAAATCACTTGAAGACTCAGATAAGGAAAGTACATAAAGTGAAGAAGCGGCTTTTTAAAAGGATGTTATGACCTCCAAGGAAAGGAATATTAATTGATTGGTTCATGGCTCAGCATGGACAATTACCTAGGTGATATATAGAGGTGATGGCAGCCTAATAAAGAATTGTAAATCTGAAAGGGAATCTTAATATGTCAAAATAAATGGGCACAACTTTACCTCCAAGTGCATAAGGGTTGATAACAATGATTGGATTCAACTTGATCAAATAATTGCACTCTCTAGTAGAATATATTCTCTTTTATTTTTTGCAGCTTTATAATTTTCCTAGAAGCTCAAAGCAGACCAGATCCAGCATCAAAAGATCATGGACCTAACAATCTACAGAAGCAACTATTCAAGTAATTACCATCCTAGGAAATAAATATTTGAAAAAAAAATTGGGTCTTGACAAGCCTTAGACAGTGGCAGCAAGAATAATATGTATTACATAAACCTTACAACAGTTGGAATAAATGGCACAGCTGCTTATGTCAATTGGAATAGTGACAAGAATGTGACTATGGTATTGTCAAAGGGATAAAAGCATTATAAAGCCAATAAGTAGATCTACAGATAGCTGTCAGGATTATCAGCTTATGGTTTCATAAGAATCTCAATGGCTGAGATCATGAAACATCTCTTCAAAATGACAAGAAAGTTCAATGGTTAAACGATTACCTTTTGGTTCCTCACTGCTTGACCTTTCCGCATGTCTTCATCTGCATGCTTTTTCAAGTTCTTCAACAGATTTCTACAAGAATACAAAATCAAAAGGCTATCAGAAGATGGTCAATCAGAAATACATTGCTTGTTAAGGGAAATTGTAAACATAACCTAGATCTGAAAAGGTCTCTAGTCCAATTTTTAACAAAATACATATCAGAGATTACTGATGACATATTAATTCATTGATCAATGACTACACAAAGACCTGCACATCATAATGCATGGAGATACATCCATATGCAGCAATGGAACTTATCGGATCTCAGAAGCTTCTGTTAAACTCTGGCAGCCATCATATATGGCCATGTACTCCAAAAAGATCAAAACAAGTAAATCATGGGCACCTCCATAAAGTAAATTCTGACAACCGCATAAGACTCTGCATGATATTGATCTATCACTTTGATTACAGATACACACATGCATATTGCATGCAGATGTAAACATGCCATGATGTCTGTATGCATGGATACACAGCTATTTCTATATGTCTATGTGTGCTTTACATACGCTTGTCATAAAAGGTAGAACAAAGCAAGTTTAAATTAATATCAAGTAGTCTGGATTGTTCTTCCCAGGTACAATGACTGAAAATACTTGTCCCTAAAATAATGAATATGTACAAATCAGCATACACAGTCACTATAACTTTAAGGGACAAACATGCACCCATCTTGGACACATAAACATGCAACCATCTTGGACACATATATCATGCAGAAAGTAAAATCTAAATTCTAAAGTAACAATCAAAGATAAAAGAACACTGAAGACAAACTAAAACTACCGATAAGAAATCCAATAAATCAAATCCAGCCTAGCCAAATAGAAATTCTTTAAGAATATAGGAAAAACAAAATTCAAAATGGTTTCTTACGCTTCCTGTTCACGCAGATCTGTATATTCTTTTGTCAGAGCTTCAATCTCGTCATCTTGTTGTGCAGTACTTGGTTCATCCCCATCTTCTTCAGAGTCCTGTTTGAAATTACCAATAATGAGATATTATAATATTTTAACTCATAGCAATTAACAGGTCATGGAAAAGAAAAAGAAAAAATCACCCAACTGTTCAAATTGCATCATAGAAAAGAACAGGAATGTTTCCTAAATATACCACATGTAAGGAGTACCCACAATTTCATCACCAGAAAGATCTTCAGAATCTGAATGTGTGGCACGGGGTCTTTTCCTTTCCATCCCATCTCCAAGCAACTGCCATTTTTTATCATCTTCACCATAAGCTTCATGCCTGTTACTCTTCTGACCAGAATACTGTGGCCCTTCCAATTTTATGTCTGGTCGTAGCCTCAATCGTCCATCTTCTGGACTAAAAGCCATGGAGATATTTGTCAGCTTTCATTAGGTATCAGCTTTATAGCAAATATAAGAATACAACAAAGAAAACTGAAATAATCCAGGAGTAGTTGGAAATATTAATATATATTTGATACATGCTTCTTGGCCCCATTCATCATAATAGTATCTTTATGAACAGTCTATAGCAAGTCCCAAGTTTTAAGATATTCTGCTCTTAAAGCATAAATACAAATAATTTAACTCTCACAGATTCATTTTCCCAAGAAATCTCTTTATTAGCTAAGTTCCTCCATTTCTTCTATTTATTTTACTAGATATCCCCCCTTCCCAAATAAACCTTTTCCATATCTGGTATGGATGAAAATAAGATATAGATCAAATGTGACCCAAATTTATATCCTTTCCAAACAAAGCACAAGTGTGGATGGCAGGTGTATCAGATATGGGCAATAAGGGATCAAAGACATATTCTACAAAAATTTTAAAAGAAAATTATATTCAAAAATAATGGAAGCAGGAACATTTTTCCATTAGGAGAAGCAAAACATTTTGTAATGCTGGATGCTTACTAAAAAGAGATGGTTTTAGGCTGCTGTGTTGCAAAACCACCCATAGATTGATGAGATAAACATTCCATATGCATTGACTACATATTAATTATTATGTTCAAAGCCTAATACTAATTCAAAATATTTCTTTTCTACATTCCCAAATTAATGAGTGTTACACTGTTTTATATTTTTTGTATGTGCACATATGGATAGATAGATAGATAGATAAACATTTGATGTATTCTAGTAAAACCATATGAAAGGTTTCTACTCTATTGTATTCCCTACTCTAACCTGTACTCTATACATATCAACGCCACTTAGGTTTGTATATTCTTGAAGGCTTGCTAAAGCCTTCCATGATCAGCATGTCATAGCAAATCAAATTCCAATTTAACTTGTTTAATGCATAGTTACCAAGAGATGCAAGTTACCAATATGGGTTCAGGAACAGGGACTGGAACACTGATCAAATTAGGGTACATGAGTAAATGAATAAAAAGAGGACCATATTATATATAAATGCTAAGTTGCTGAATCAAAATCAGAATTGGAATCAGGTATGTGGGTAAGGTACACTGATACAGAAAAAAATTTGGGGGGCTGGGTACATCTATAGTCCATAGTTGTCGGGAGACATAGGGTACTGGTACTGGTACGGGGACGGGGACGCCAATCAAATGAGGGTATGTGAGTTAAATGAATAAGGAGACGGCTATTTTATATGTAAATGATTCACCGGAAATTTTGGGTACAAGGACTGGTACGTTGTCTATGTTCCCAAAATGGAGTTTCCCGGCAACTATAGTCTATACAAAAAACATATAAAAATCATTAATATATATATATATATATATATATATTAAAAATTAAATATATTAATTATGGGAGGATATAGTTGTTGGGGGGAGCCACTGGGTGAGAGATCAAACCTCTAGGGATGATGAATAAACCCAAGACCCTGAATCCTTATATGAGTTGAGTGATGAATCCACTCCTTTCTTCTCCTTATTCCATGGTCATGTTTGAACCTCACCGCCTCGAGATCATGTTTGGAAAGAGAAGTTCTGAAATTATCTATAGAGAAGTCATATTCATGCCTCCTTTCTTTACCTACGTAGTTCTCCACACAGAGCTAACACAAAGATTCTCAAAATAATATAGTATTGAATAAGAATATATATAATTAATAATGATGTATAAGTACACAAGTTTTTAATCTTATATTATATATTTTTTTTAATTTATAATTTTATTATATAATTATTAATATATAGTTTAATAAACAATATACTAATATAGTATATAATAGTTTAAATTTCAAAACTATTTTATAATATTAATTATTAAATTATATATTAAATATATAATAAATATAAATGAAAGTATTATAATATAAATTATTCTTATTTGATTCATAGTTTTCAATAAGGACCTAAACAAAAGGGGCAATAGGAAAAAGAGAATGCCCAAGTCCCTTCATGGAAAAATGCTATAGAAATCCGAATAGGGGGCAGGGATGGCTGATGGGGAAAAACAAGTGTAGAACGGGCAACCCTCAAGTAAAGATCCCTTCATCAAGGAGAGGAGTAGAAGCAAAGAAATGCTAGAAAACGAACAGTGGTTCAATTCAATCCGAATAATGGAGCAATGGCTGGCATATCCTATTGTTGGAGTTTTCTAGACCGGGATTGCTAGCCATGACTTCCAACTACCCTTGCTCCTCCTATTGCTTCTAACCTTGCCATTGCTACAAGTGCTCATGTCAAATGTGTAGTCCCGCCATCAATTATAAAATAAATATAAACGAAATGCCATGAGACAATCAAAACATTTTTTTTCGATTCATAGTTTTCATCTGAAACAAAACAAGGTTACGTCAAGGGTTTTTAATTTTCAAGAGTAAAAAATGCCATTTAGGGTTTTCCAAAGGTCAAGAAAGCAACAAAATTTAGAGCCAAAAATTCTGAACCCTGACCGATTCCACGCTGAATCCATGCAGACTCCAATTTCAAGACGTTTCATACCCAGAATCAGCCTAATTTTCAAGTGATTCGATAACTTAGTATAAATGGAATCACCAAAAATTGTGAGTGTAGTTCCATAAGCAGCACTAGCAGTATACCTACCACAATCTTCACCAACATACCTTCCTGTCCGATAAACAGAACCACTACCAGTACCAGCAGCATATCCACCGGTAGTATATACTAAGTAAGCACCACCTGCAGAAGCATTGGTTGGTTCAGTAGAAGACCCAGCACCAGCATCACTATCTGTTGATCCAGAAGCAAGGGTAGCAGTACCTACAGCAGAACCAGCAGCAGCATCTTCACCATGAGAAACACCACTACAATAATATGAGAGAAGGGCCAGGACACCTTCCAGCATAGCCAGATCGATACCCAGCAGCAGAGCTAGTTGTTTACCCGGATCCATGCCCATAGCATAGTAAGTAGATCTAGCACTAGCAGTAGCTTACTCACCATTACCACTAACACCATCAGTAGCATAGCCTGTGGAGGAACAACGAAAGCAACAGGGTATATAGAAAGCCTAGTTTCCTTACTATGGCTAGGGATGTGGGCCATGGAGGTTTCCTATAATGAAGTTTCCTACAACTATGTTTGTTTATGTTTTTAGTGACTATTGGTAAAATCTAGGAAATACTAAGATTATTTCTACCACATATGACTTCAAACTTGAATTAATCCTATCATGTTCAAGTAGATCTGAGTGCATTACACAGTAGTCTGAGATCATTCTAATTAATAAATTTAAATAATTCCAGTGTTGTTCAGCTCCCTAGCTTGCGATGCATGTGCAGAGAAACTTTGAAACTCACATGATTAAAAGATTCGTCATTTATCGGAGATTGTTAATGAATACTCGGATCCTTAATATCTAAAAAATAGCAAATGTTTCTTCTGTTAAAAAAATAACACTGATGGAAAACAAACCCTTGTTCTTCATTAGCACCATTCTCTTCCCTCTATCGGTAGTTTTTGTTCTGGCATGGACCCTTAATTTTACAGCAATGCTTTGTATTGTAAATTTATATGGTTTGCTATTTACCAACTAGTTCAAGGTTTGCACTCCTCTTAGTTCGATTCTTTTGATTCTTTAGACATTTTTGTTTATTTGAATCCCCATATGCACTCCTAATTTGCTATTGGAATTTGATATACTCTGAGTCCAAGTGACCTAGTGTGTTCATCAGTTTCTTTCTTTCTTCATTTTCACTAGTTAACACTTTTATGATTCGTTTAATTTAACCAATAGATGGTAATGCTTATTCTTTGACTCCATATTCTGTGCCAACACACATCTCATATTTTTGGTGTGTGCATATAGGTGGCTGTATGTCTGGTAACAAGAGAAATGCATTCAAGCCTCGACACAGATCTGATATCTGCCAAGAGGTATCAAAAAGACTCAAGGTGGCAATCCCACCACAATCGAAGGGTAAGAACATAGGGATTAGCACTTCAAGCCTTTTGTATACTTCCTGGAACATATCAAATCCATTTGCAGATGGGTCTGTGCTAGTGTATGTTACAATTTTAATGCAAGCAACTTACAGAGAACTAAGAATGTTGGTGTCTGCCTTATGACTATCTTCACTGTCACTTCCATCAAAGAAATATTTTGTTTCCTCTCCAAAGCCTGCATCATCAACTTCGTCTCTTGTTCACAATATAGCTTCAATATTAGTACCAAGTAATATTTGTCTTTAGGTTTCATACAAAACGATATACTATTTGCTTGTAATGGCAATCCTTCAGGAAGTGGCACAAAAGACACCAACTCTATGCTATAGGAAAATCCTAAGTAACTGAGCTCAGGATAAACATCAAAGTGTCAAAACTTAAAAGTTAACATTGAGATCAAACATTTGATAGCATGGTAAACCTACATAACTAATCAAAATAAAAAAATCCTTTAAGCATGTAAGGCTTAGTGTGCAAAATGCTAAAACATGCATATTAGGGCACACTAATTGAAAGTATATATGCAAAAATTATCCAGCAAGGGATATGTACTATTCGCTAGTCAGAAGATAATTTTGATGGCATAGATTACATCTTATTGTGGGAGTGCTCACCTCAACACTGTAAATGTTTAAAAAGAACAGTAGTCTCTTCTCTATGTACCAAACATGAGGGTTTCCCCAACCACATTTGATGTCACTTTAATGAATCTACAAACCAATCTATCGCCAAGGGAAACCTATAGCCCAAAGTAGACATTGAAAATGGGTGAAGATGCTTACCAATATTTAATCTCTTGGAAGCCAGCATGTTAACCTTCAATAATCAATTGAGACTTAAGCAATTCTGCTTATAATCTTCCTCCAGGGACCTTAACACAT
>VDFB02109904.1:0-15963 GCA_007258455.2 Sequoia sempervirens
ATGCTCCTTTCTTGGCTCCACCATGAACTGACTCAAGGTGTTTGTCATGCCCCACCAAGTACCATGTTCACAGCCCCTTAAAACTATAATCATAGGTAAATTAAATAAAGGAGGGCACAAAGCAATTCTCTGAAGGATTTAATTAAAATCAAATTAAGAGATTTAAGGCAGTGGTTAAAAATAAAGGATAACTCTTCCAAGGGAAGTGATGGTGAAAGGTGGCGACTCTTCACCAATAAGGTATAAAGGAGGGCTCATTCCATGAGAAGAAGGGAAGAAGGAGGAATTTAAGAATAAATATTATGTGATTCCTAATGTGAAAGATTGTGACTTCTAATGTGAAAGATTGTGATTCCTAATGTGAAAGGTTGTGAGTTGTGACTCCTTCAAATATGAAAGTTTGTGACTCCCTCAATAATAAGATATAAAAGGGAGATCATTTCCTTGTGGAGAAGGCTCAAGTGGGAAAAAGGAAAAATATGAATAAGAAATATAAGACATCACTTTGGTATAGAGATTGAGAACAACCATTGATAATATTATGAAATTATAATTGGTGGCAGCCATTTAAGAGTAAATTTATCATTTCATCAAGAAGTATTTATTTAGAAATATTTGAGCAAATTCCTTGAGGAATCATATCTTGAATTTGTGAAGTGTCTTGCAAATAGGAAGGACGGGCAGCCTTTCGAGTTCACGAGAGCTAAAGGTCTAGAAATTCTTTATATCAAGCATGCCACCTCGAGATGGATGGATCAAGGATCCTGCCATACTCGTGAACCAGGAAGCCGTATGGACCAAAAATCCATTCCGTGCTCTTGGGCTTGGTTGAAGAGGACAGTCTTCATGCATCTTATCAAGCACGCCACCTCGAGATGGATGGATTGGAGGTTTTTCCATACTTGTGGGCCGGGAGGCCAAATGGACTAAAAGTCCAATTCTGTGCTCTTGGGCTTGGTTGAGGAGGATGGCGGTTGGCCCACCTTCCATGCTCTCACAATACAAGGACGACTAGCCTTGAGATTGCCGTTTGAAAACATTTCCATGGAATTCATGATGTGATTGGCTGCAAGGAATATGTTGTGATGCATTGATCTAATTATTAATGATAGTATGATTCCGATCTAAATATTATGATTTTTAAGTATAGATTTGAATATTATCATACTTTCTTGTTACCTAATATTACCAATATGAGCTCTTAGTGAATAATATTGTTTTGCAGGCTTAAAATTAGGAATTTCCCAAAAGGGGACATTACAATGTTCACTGCAAAACAAATGTCTAGCCTAGTGTTGATCAAATACATTAAGGAACATATCAACTGCCTGTACAATGTGGGATCAATTAAATCTAAATCTGAATATGTCACCTTCTTTAGATTATTGATCATAGGTGTGGCCATAGGGTTGCAATCATCCATCCAGAATCACTTCAATATCCCAACTAAATACATACCTTGCCCAAGGAAAATCTCACTTGGTCTTTGCCAAACCTCCAAACCCAAAAAGTAATGCATCAGGCCTATCTCCTTCATCTCAAACTCAATAGCTAAATCTGCTTTGCACACACAATGAGTTGCTTTGCTCCAATAATGAACAAATTATCTACATACTATACCAAAATAAGTAGATCAGACCAAACAACCATATGATATATATTAATATTTTCCTCACTCTTGGTAAAGCCCATACTTAGCAGGTATTCATCAATCCTTGAATACCAAGTTCTCAGTTCTTGTTTAAGTCCATACTAGGCTTTCTTAAGCCTGCAAACATGAGATTCCTTCGCATTTAAGCCCTTAGGCTGCTCTATATACACTTCTTCCTCAATGGCAGCATTGAGAAAAGCTATCTTAACTTCCATCTAATTTATCTTTCATCCCATACATGGAACTAAAGACAGAACTATTCTAATGTAAGTGTATGTGGTGATTGGAGCAAATGTCTCCTCATAGTCCACTCCCTCCTTTTGAGAGAACCCTCTTGCCACAAACCTTGCTTTGAATTTCTCAATGCTGTCATTTGCAGCATGCTTGATTTTGTAGAGCCACTTGGAACTCATAGCTGATTTCCCTTTCGGTCTTGGCATGATGTTCCATTCATTGTTTTTCATGATAAAGGTGTACTCCACCATGGCATCCTGCCAAACTTGCTGGTCTACAGCTTCTTGGAAGTTGAAAGGCTGGAAATTCAATGATGTTACTCATCATTGCTGCTAGAATTGGTTCACCTTCTAACTTGTATAGATTGCCTTCTCTAACCCCTATAACTTGTGTTGTATCTAGGCTAGATCTTTTCAATTTGATAAGAACTTGCTAAACCTTGAATTCAACAACATAGCTCTTATTCTCCATTAGGACCATTACTAAAACAAAAAGAAAATTCTTCTTGAGACTAGGAACAAACAAAACATCATCAAACTTTAAAGAGTTACTTGACTGAAGCCAAAAGGGAATTGTAACACCTACTACTAGATACTTCACATCATCACCAAGCTCAACTTGAACTCCTAAGTTATGTTATCTTAAGTTAATCCTTTTAATATGCAAGGATCACGATGGGAATTGATTTCTTAGGGTATGGGCAACACTATATTCATTTGTGGCATCAAAAAACAATGGATTTAGGTTGCATTAGACACCATGCATGCACATTTGGGAAAGATTTTTATCCTTGTAGGTTGAAAATATAGTTTGAAAGAGTATCCTGTTGTAGATAGAAATATGAGCAACATGACACTCTAGATCCTCTAGGCATTGCATTAGTTCTTTGAGGCTTGATTGAGTTACTTTTTGGCTTGGAATGAATTGAAGGTCTAGTTGCAATAGTGTAGAAAGGGACTTGTTTGGGAGAGGTTGTTGCAACTTGCAACAAATTTATTGAAGGAATGGCTTAATTGAAAGATGTGGTGCATCATGCATGAGGATTAGGACATTTTGAATATATAACAAATATAGGGTAGAATCAATAGAATATAAATACAACTTCTCTTGACGAAGTTAGGCCTGGATCTCTCTAGGTACAAATCAGCTACGTGTGTCCTCTAGTCTTTTATGTTCTAGGGTGTCAATCTTTAGTCAAGTTTGATTTCTTGTGTCTCTTACATTTGTAAAATCTAGAGAAGGTGCTTGCATTCAAAAATCTTATCTATGATTTGAATGTCTCCATAGTTGGCTGAGATTTTCAAGGGATAAGTAAAACATCTTGGAGGCTACATTTGCTAATCTATTGTTGTTTTTGATTAGTTGACAGTCATAGCAATTGTAAAACTTCTTCAAAGTCTTTAACGACTCTTTTCATAATAGCATATGGAGTTTTTTTGAATAACTATGAATTTTTGAAGTAGACATAGTCATGTGAAGTTTGTTGAGTTTATTAAATTGCATATAGATGAAATTGCGACTAGATTCATGGATTCCAAAATCCAATTTCTAGTTCTCTATTTTGAGTTGATTCACATCTTATGGATAGGCTTAGATTTACAAGTGTTTGCACTTGTTCTTAGACCTTGACTTTTTCGCTAGTGGTTTAAAGCACTAGTTTTTCAGCAATTGATCCTTCCATATTTGAAATACATCATCTATTCTTTGTAGGTTATTCTTTCAGCTAATGTCCTACTAGTTTGTACAATCCAATAACACTCACTTGTGTCATATTTCTTGAGAGCCTTCACTTATTAGCTAAGTTATTGAATCGTTGGAAAACTAGGCCGATTCCAAGTACAAAACGTTCCAAAATCGGAAACTGTATGGAATCGGCACAAAATTGACGAAATCAATTAGGGTTTGAAATTTTTGTCCTTAGATTTTGCTGACTTTTTGATCTCTGAGAAACCCTAAACGACATTCTTTATACCCAAAAATTAAAATCCCTAACAATCATTTCGGTCCACATTCCGAATAAGAACCTTGTTTCTGTCTCATCACCTTCGAAAAATAATATTAAACTATTTGATGACCAGGTCTTTATTTATCCAATGTGCCATAGATTCTATTTGGGATAAGCGTGACGCATGTCGGGAATAAGCTTAGGGCATTTCTCATATTGGAATATTTTAATCCAAAACTATGACTGGAATAAGCGGAAACTTTTAGTTTCATTTATAGTTAATATATAATTTAAAATAATTTAATAATAAAATTTAAATTATTATATATTACATTAGTATATTGTTTATTAACTATATGTTAATAATTATATAATGAAACTATAAATTAAAGATAATATAAAATTTATAAATTATAAATTAAAAAATTGTATACTTATACAACATTAATAAATATAAATATATATATTTTTAATTTATAATGTGTTTATTTAATTTTTAAATTTTAATATATATATATAATTAATATATTTAATTTTTAATATATAATTAATATATTTATATTTTAATATATTTAGTTAATATATATTTATGATTTTTATATGTTTTTTGTACGAACATACCCAAATGCTCCCAATCCTCCCAAAAAAATTTGCTATACCAACATATCGTACCCATGTATCCGATTCCAATTCCAATTTTGATTCAACAACTTACTATTTATCTTTAGAGGGTTATCTATTTTTGGGTTTTCAAGGTCTATATGCAAAGTATGATTTTGTGAAAAATGGTATATTTGGCAATACAAATCTTCTTTGTATCTTTAGCTGCATATATAACCTGATAATAATCTGCTTTGTTAAGAGATCTTTAGGTTTGCAAGACTAGTAAGTTAGTGAAGGGCATTTAGTTACAAATCTTTTAGGATAACCTTATGCAAAGGGTGTGGCTAAGCTATGTTATGCAGTTTGTTTTTTATCTTTTATTAATTGTCTTGTAAAGATCTCTAAGAATACCCTCCCAGGTCTTGCAAAGTTAGAAGTGTAAATAGTTGCCCATTTTTGTCATGTTTCCCACAATTGCCTATAGTTTGATCATGATTCTAGCCTCGTTAACCTTAACCTGTAACCAACATAAGTCCTCAGGTTTAGGTCTTGAGTGCATTCTTTAGGATTGTGGGATTTAATTTGGATCACCAACACATACCATCTATAAAGATAAGCAGTGTTCCACGGGGACACGTCCCCCCCAAAAAACCCCGTGTTTCCTAGACAGGGACGTCTTAGAGACTTGGGGACTTGGGGGGGGGACGTCCCCCCACCAGCCCACCACCAGTGCCACCATCCCACCACTAGTGTTGCTGTCTCCAAGATGCTGCTAGGACTTCAAGGATGCTGGGGTGACATCAAGACGTCTAGGGGACTCCTAGTTGTCTCCAAGATGTATAATTCTTATACTTATACATCTTTTTATAACTATTTTTTCAAGTACTATATGTATTTCAGCACCCTGTCGCCCCCTCGCCGTTCCCCCATCATCCCCAAACTTAGACCCCCCGTCCCAATGTCCCCGAAATGCGTCCCCTACCGTCCCCCGTCCTGTTGTGACCTTTTTCACACATCGCCCCATCGCTGATAGGGACCCCGATTCCTTTGCTAGTTTAGGATTACGTCTCCTTTACAGCAGTCACAGTCCACTTTGCTAAGGGTTTGGAGGTGGGGTTTGAGTTGCCCAGAGGCAGTCGATGAATTCATGCTTGAATGCATTGCATATAGGCGATCATGGGCTGAAGGCCCAAGAGGCGAAGATCATTTGTGAATTCGTGGTCACGAGGACTTCACATTTTTTAGGAAAAGTTCTTTTTTTGATTTTCATTTTAGCATTTTTGGACCAAAGCGGGTTCCCTATTTTTAGGGTTACTTTTTCTATTTTTAGAAGTTTCTATTTTTGAAAGTTCTATTTTTAGGAGGTCGAGGTTAAAGCGCTTTTCGAAGTTCGAAAAACTCAATAGAACTCTCGGAAAATCGAATTGAAAATTTTGAAATTTTTCGAAAAAATCTGGAAAAAACAAGTAAAAAGCATGAAAATCAGACTGAAAACGTTCAAAAATCTGGAAAAACCAGTCAAAACCAGTTCAAGATCAATCAGATCTGAAGATGAAATCATGAAAATCAGTTCTTAAATGGTGAAATTTGTGAAAAATCTGCTCAAGTCTGGAAAATTCGCCATAAAGGAAGGTGTATGAAGGTCTGGAAGGTCATGGAATTCGCCCAGCAGCTAAGGAGGATGTCCAAAAAAGTCTTAAAGTCCGCCCTTGCATCATGAAGCATATCCCTGCATCTTGAGGCAACATCCTTGCATGCTCTAAAGTCCGCCATCTTCATCCTAGACTCCTATGAAGTCCGCCATGTGCTTGAGGGAAGTGCCAAAGGGTCTTAAAGTCCGCCTTTGATATCCTTGCATCTCATGAAGTCCGCCATCTTCATCCTAGACCCCTTGGAAGTCCGCCATATGCAAGAAGGAATGTCCAAAGAGCCTTGGAAGTCCACCATTCACTAAAATACATGTCCAAAAAGGTCCCAAAGTCCGCCATCTGCCAAGGAGGATATCCTAATGCCATCTAAAGTCCGCCCTTGATGTGCTAAAGACCCTCAAAGTCCGCCTTAAGCTTGAAGACTCGTCCAAAGTGCTTGTGAAGTCCGCCCTTGAAAGGTGGGACTTGGCTGAAAAGCTATCCAAAGTCCGCCTAGGCATGTAAAGTGGAGGAAAATCAAAATTTTTACTAAGTGCTGATGCCTACCAAGAAGGAAATTTCGAAATTTGCTAAGTATGAAGGGTGGATAATCCTTTCCAAAGGAAAAAAAATGATGAGAACAAGTGCTAAAGTGTTAAGGAAATCCGCCCTAGAAAAGAGGGACGTCCAAGATGTTCATCCTAAAGACCTATGAAGTCCGCCATGCACTTGGAAGGAGCTAACAAAGTATCAAAGACATCCATGGTCTTCGTCCAAGATGTCAAGGAAGTCCGCCTAAGATGATAAGATGATGATTTTTGGCTAAGTGTTAATGCCAAGTCTAAGAAGAGGTTCGAATATTTGCCTAAGTACAGAGGCTAAAAGGATGGAAATTTGAGAATTTTGACCAAGTATTGAGACACTTTCGAGAGGTCAAATGCCAAGATTGAAAGGGCATGTGCTAGAGATGATCAGGATGTGGCAAAGAATAAAACGGAATGTGCCTAACACGATGAGGAAAAGAGGTAAAATTTGCCTAAGTATGGAGAAAATGTTGAGAAGTTGTCGACTTTGACCCAAGACAAATGCGCAATGCAGGGAGAAAGGTAAGATCGTCCTTGGCCAGAAGGAAGGAGAATATGTCAGGCGTCAAGGAAATTCGCCCAACGAAGACATTCGGACAAGGATATTGCCTAGAAAAATTCGACTGAGCAAGGAAATAGTTGACTTTGGCAGAGCAAAATAAGCTTAAAATCTCGCCTTGGCAAAGAAAAATAGGGATTTGGTAATGAAATTTTCGACGGAATGGCTTAAGATTTGGTTTGGCTAGACGAAATTGAGGTTGAAATCGGAAAATAAACTCTTAGCCAAGAAAATTGGAAGAAAAATCGAAATAGCCATGGGTCCAAAACGAACGGGTTGGAATTAATTAAAATATTTTAATATTTTAATAATTAATTTTCAACTATTTGGAAATTAAAAATGCCTTGGACAAAATCAAAATTGCCAGACATGAATCGGAAGAAAATAAAGCCCGCCAGGCGGAGACGAAATCCGGCAAGAAAAGAATTAAATTCGCCATGAATTTAATTTAATATTTAATGTTTATTCAAAAATTCGAAAAAAAATCAAAGATAAACATTAAATAAAAAAATCAAATTTTGAAGATTTGCTCGGATAAGCTCGAGACTGATCCTTGTCGGAAAATAAAAGGAAAGTTGCCTGTTTGGATAAATGAAACAAATCGAGATCGAGAAAGAATATGGCAGTTGCTAAATTAAATTCAATCCTTCAGCATTATAATGAGTTTCAGCAACTCATTTTTCACACACAGCTGAAGAGAAATTTAGTCTTTCTCGAAATTATCAGGCAAGTGATTCATCGATAGGAAAAGTCGAATTTTCCCGGAGAGAGAAGCAGTGGTATGCTGAGGAATTTTTCGCGGGAAAAGAAAAGGATATTTATTCAAAGCTGAATTCTTCTTGAAGAGGGGCGCACTTTTCAAAAAAAAATCAGATTTTTAAATCTGATTTGCATTTAACGGTCCTTCGCTGAGGTTTGGTGATTGGTCAATTAAATTTGCTATCTTTTCATGTACTGTCATCTTGACGAAGTTCTGAAGTGATTTTCAACTCCATCGAAGTCACTTTCAGCTTGCTTTTTCGCAATATTTTAATTATTTGAACAGCTGAAAGTTAATTTTCGAATCCAAGGCGCAAGATTTAATTATTTAAAAGTCTTTATATTAATGTTAGTTTTATGACTGCAGGTTGACGGACACGGCAGGCGGATTATCCAGGAAGCTGAAAATGAAGTTCGCCAACAAGGGTGCTCAGAAGGAGACTAAAGTCATCTCAAAGTGGAAGAATGTCGTGGATACTGACCTCAGACATGTGGATTTTGACGAATTCAAGAAAAGAGTATACGGTCAGAAGGGACTTCCCACGGCAATAGCCAGAAGAATGGTCATAAACGGGATATTCCAAGCAGCTGGATTCCCTCCGGCAATGGATTGTGCAGAGTTAATGGTGGAATGTGCTCGCCATTATGATGCCCAGAAAAGACAGATTATCGCCCCTGACGGAAGGATCTTGGCACACTTGAACGAAGTGTCAATTCATGAGACCTTCAGCATTCCAGAGCATTCAAGAACGGTCTATAACAAAGAAGAAGCCAAAATGCTATATGATAGTCAGCCAGATCTATGTGCCACAACAGTCAACAAGGTTTGGATGGACAAGCCAAAGCCATCAATCAAGAAGTTGCCCAAGAGGCCTCGCCGCACGGACTTCAAGGAAGATTTTGGGGATATTGTGCTGATGCTGAACAGAATAGCTGGCAACCCGCAGGGCGCCTTCTTCGAGAGTTGGATGTACTATTTCATCGACGAGATTACCTCTGGAGTCAAAATGTTCAATTGGTCACGGATGATAAGTGACAACCTCCATGAGCAGCTGATCAACCTTGAAGAAACCAAGTCTTTTCACATAAGTTCATACGTGGTATACCTATTAGCCAGGTCATACAAATATCCAGGGTTGATCTGCAAGGGCAGAATTGGCAATGGGGAGAACGAGCTCAGGCCTTACGACTGCTATCCTCAGCTCCAGTTGAAGGAGAAGACTCACTTCAGGAGGGTACATGATGCATTCCTAATGCACATTACCAGAAAACTTCAAGGAGGAGTGCACCAAAGGCTGAGCCATGAAGCAAAAAGTCTTATCAGCAAATATGGGTCTTGGTTCATCCAGTTCCCTAAATTTACATATATCAGGATCCAGGGATTTACTGGAAATCCCTATAAATTGCCTATCTATCCGACTAATCGGATGATATTGCTTGAGGTTTTGAGACAATTAGAAGAGTACCAGAATATTCAGAGGCCGACCAAGAAGGCGTCCGTCACATTCCCATTCTTCATCGGGAACATGCTAGAGTACTGTCCATCAGCACAGGCGGCTGAGAGTGCAAGACTAGAGATCCAATGGTATCCTTTCACGGCATACAAGTCCAAGGTCAACTATGACCCACATCACAACATCCGGACAGTGGAAGGAAGGAAGTACAAGCACAGGATGGAATTGGAGGATTTCTGGGCAAATGCAGCCGATGAGTATGAGGTCAGGCGGAAAATGTGGTCCAGAATGTCCTTGGATTTCATGAGAACAATCGAGTTCTGCCGAGTGCCTGATCAGCTTCAAGATGATGGAAACCATGTCCAGCCACGCTTTGAGGAAAGCCGACCTCTCCCTCCGGTGAAATGGTCAGAACCAGAGCACGCAGACCTAGCCACCCTAATGAGGCCAGTAACTAAGTATTCCCAGTGGTGGGTTGATTGTCACACCCAAGAACTGAGACAAAAAGGAATCACGCTCACCTATGACCTGTTGAGCGAATCAGAGTCATACTCTTCTAATGCTGGTGCATCCCATCAAGACTTGGTCGGGATTGGAGAAAAAAGAAAAGAAATAATGCCAAGTGCTGAGCCTGTTTCCAAGAGGCATAAGGGAGAACCTTCTCGGTCGGCAGTATCCAGGAACATTGACCAGTTTGTAACCAATATAGACGACTCCTTGGCGGAAATGCTTGAACCTCTTGCAGCTCAGGAAGTAAATGAAGAGCCTATTCAACTAGATGATGAAGAGCCTGCGTCACCAACAGGCACAGAAATTTTGGGTTCAGACAATGAGATCGAAGCTCGGAACAATGACTTCGAGGAGGGAATGATTTCCGCTCTCAGGGAAGTTATGGATGCTCCGAATGAAGAGGAAGTTCAAGTAGAGGATGGCATTGAACAGTCGACCATTCCAGACTGGCTGTTAGAAAGGATGAAAGTTCATGTGCCTGCTGAGGCTCAACAAGAAGAAGAAGATGATACTGCCGATTTCTTGGCAAGATTAGAACAGGTCGCAGTCAAGAAGCCCGCCAAGAAGTTCTCCACCATTCGGAGGAAGAGCGAAAATGACGGCGGATTGGGCGCATTGCGTGCCCGGTGGAACCCGAAGCCGCGGGGCGAGAGATCACTCCTCGAGGTATGCTATAACCCTGATTGACCTTGGCGATACCGAAAGGTCAAGAAGTAGAGGAGTTGGATAATTCTGTCTCGACCATCAAGGCGAGACTAGAAAAGGAAGTGGCTAAGAAGAAGGAGTATAAGAAGGAGGTCGAACGTCTCAAAGAATACATACAACATTTGACCCAGCCACTTGATCGGGGCAATGCGACTGTTCCTCTTCTCCTCAAATCACAGGAGATGACTAGGGGCATCGAGCACGGAATGGTAACGGCCAGGGAAGCTCAAGGCTGGATGGCAAGTGAAGGCACAGAGGCGGCATTGTTCATGGAAAAGTTGGCACTGGCCTATGGGCGAACTTCTTCATTTCTTTCTAGACTGATGGACATGGCAGAAA
The DNA here is from genome assembly GCA_007258455.2 of Sequoia sempervirens. Lineage (NCBI taxonomy): Eukaryota > Viridiplantae > Streptophyta > Pinopsida > Cupressales > Cupressaceae > Sequoia > Sequoia sempervirens. The sequence goes on from VDFB02109904.1 coordinate 10,972, forward strand.
CGTGGGAAGGTATCCCGGACATGCAGGAAAGGCTTATTCCAAGCCTTAGAATTTTGAAGGGTACTCCGAGAGAGGAGTTAGTTGATAAAAGGGTGATTGCTGCAGGGGCGGCATATGATTTTCATCACTGGTTTTGGGCAGTGACAATACGAGAGGAAGTCTTGGAGAAGGCAAAAGTCGATGGGCTTGGAATCGAAGAACAGGTCAAGAAAATCCAGGAGGAGATTTGCATGATAACTACAGAAGTGTTCGACCATGAAGTCATCCGGGAGAACGACATGCAGCTGGAGAGATTGAAGCATAAAGTTCAAGAAACTTTCTTCCACCGACCCGCTGGACGCTCTTGGAAACAAGACTTTCGCAGTGGCAAGACTCTCATCATTCCGAAAGGATTTTGGCGAGGAGAAGCGGATTGGGGAAGGTACTTTTTGCTGGGTATCGGCGAAAGTTAAGACGGACTGGTCGGGATCAACATCTTGCCGCTGTCCGCGATGGGCGAAGTCATTGCGTAGTGTCGGTCGCCAAGCACGTACTACTCAGATGGATAAGGACGCCTCTCCTAGATTATAGCTGGAACTACCACTTTTCTGATTGATTTCTGATAGTTGACTCTTGTTATTTTGGGAAACCCTAATTAGGGTTTGGTTGTAATAATCTTGGCCGTTAATCTTGTTTTAATCTCGGCCCTTCATTTCATTTTTGAGGCTCTATATAAACTAGTGCTCTCTTATTTTCATTTGTGTGGAGACGGAATATGTGTATTGTCGCATTGAGACTATTTTAAATGATAAAAGCTCTTGAGCATGATTTGCCTTGAATAACTTCTTATTGTTGAATAGTAAGCGAGGTTACATATTATCTTCCGCCATAGATTAGAATTAAAGTTAGATTAAGTAGAATTTGCTTTGAAAGTTGTTAATTGAATGAGAGATTGATCGCATTGACTCAATGGTGAAGTGTAGCTCATACTTTTTTCGAATGGATGATTTGCATTCGATTTGTAAAGTTACCCTGAGCTCTTAATCGTGGAAGCTTAACTTCAGCCTCATTCGAGGTTTGAAAATTATTCTCACAAACCCCTTGAAGATTGCACCCATTTTTGCGTATGTTGTCCAACAGGAGGCGAAACAAAATGTGGTTTATTTCGCTTCACCAAGTCCTTATTGTCTCTTGATTTCTTAGGCTTAGACTAGATTCTCTGAACCCTATTCTTTTTGCCATTTTTTTGAGATCCACAATTGAAAGTCCTAATTGAGAACCTACAAAGATAAATTTCCTAAGTCCCCGAACTTGTGAAGTTCTTTCTACGTAAGTCCCCTTGTTCATTACCAGCAAATCACAACGGCCATTGAGCTTATCCACACGTCGAGACCCGACTAAAGAAACCTTGGAATCGCCATATGATCTTCTCGCAATCTTAGCATACGCGGTGGTTTTTCAAGAGAGGATAGAGTGTCTTTAGGCATTTTATTCTGATGTTTGGTGTGTCATAAAACACTCATCAACACGTCCCCATCCCCGAAACCCCATGGAACATTGAAGATAAGTCTATCCAAACATTGCACATCTTTGGGTTCAATGTATAGGTAGCCATGTACAAAGGAATCTTGAGTTTCTCCCATCTCCATTGAATGATAAGCTGAATATACTCATTGCAAAAGTACATGGTGGGATCTTTTAATTGAACAATGGCAGGCTATCAATACATTCATCTATCTCTTCAAGGTTGCGAGTGTCAAACTCTCCATATTTGATCACCATGAAAACTAGGGATATGATACAGGTTATGTATTTGGAAGCTAACCAAAAAGTGTCACTCTTCACCACTTCCTTTGCCCTCAACCTTGCTATCTTCAACTTGGCCCACCAATTCCACTCTTGTGTTATGATCATTTGTTGAAAGGGCTCTTGCAACCCAATCATCCTCTCTAGTAGAATCAAGTAGGATGCATATTTAGTTTTATAATGCATGTGATGTACAATGATTGTAGATAAACATAAGCACATGTCTTGTATCAATTACAACCTGTTTAAACCACTCAATTTTATGATGTCCTTGAGTGCTTTGTGTATGGCATACACACAACAAGGGATCCAATAGATATGCTTATAGGTAGTATCAACCAACTTCCTAGCTAACCTGCACGCATGTGGCATCTGTTGAATCAATATTATCATAGCTCGTTGGCTTTTGATAGAAAAGGGTTTTTCACCAAGAAGGTTATTGACAACGAAGAATCTTGTATTAAGACACTTAATGACATGAGAAAGTGGTGATATATAGATGTCTAAATATTGATCCATGCCGACGATTTGACAGTAGTCTTCAGTTGCAGTAGTTTGTCCAGTTCCAGTATGACACACTAGGAGGCAAGCACATTGAAAGCTTTATATGCTTGATTTATTGAGCGGGGATCCGATTAATCATGCTATTGGAGAGGTTGGGTAGAAATGTGACTTAATTCATTGAAGTCAAAAGAATTAGATGAAGGGTAATAGCATTGAAGTCAAAACATATAATGTACCCTAATTGGAATTATATTAATTTTACCCTAAATTATCAATTTCCCAAGCAAACAATGGATTTAGAAGGTACCTTGGCTTTATTTAATCCCTGCAAACAAGTTAGAGATCAATTACAATAATAATTTAACAAGTAGAGTATCATGATCAAACATTAGAAAATCCATAGTAAATTTATTAATCCACTTATTACCTTACCCTAGGGACGCTCAACCGTGGGGAGCATGGAAGAGAGTGACTCAATGGGGTGTCTTAGCCTCTCTAGGCCTCATGTGGCGCATGCCATTCATATGAGGTGGCCTCCTTGGCCTCATGTGGCACATGCCATTCCTATGAGGTGGCCTACCTAGTGAGGATTCTAATTTATCTGTTATCCCCTCATCTTCCCATCCTTTTCCATTTCCCCATGATTGATCTCCCTGTATTGTTACACCATGATAGGTGAGCGAGGTTACAAAGGCTGACCTGGTAGCCCAACTCTCCTAGGCCCAAAGGCAGTACCCCTTGGCCCATGTGGGCTCATCTTGTCCCCCCTCAGGTGGCATACCTAGAAGAGGACTCTGTCACTGTACCCCTTTTGCAATTCTCCTTCCTCCCATCATGGTGAAGATACGTGCATAATAAATTAATCAAACTCATATCACAAATCTATTAATTCACAATTCTGCAATCACAAGATAATTTATGCAACTGAGATTTTGTGTTTGCTGGCTGATCTGCTTTTGAATGTTTATTCTTCTCAGACCCAATTCTCTTTTCAATTGCTTCTGTTAGAACATATCGCTTAAAGAGAAACAAATAGATTAGATCCAATAAAGAATTATGAATAGAGATTAATAATTGCTGCAAGCATCATTATTGCATGATCGAATATGTGTGTGTGTGTGTGTGATTATGTTTAACTTACTCCCCTTATCGATTTGTCATTTGTCCTCTTATATCTCTTCTTTCCCTTGTATTTCTTCTTCCAAAATCTGATTATATCATATTGATGTATTTGCTGTTATACTCAGAAATTACTCCTATTTCTCTCCTTATTCACTCTTCATATATCTGTGTTTTTAAATCTCTATATTCTCCTCTAATATTCTGCAGTATTTGTTGTCTGAATAATAAATATAATTCTGAAGATGATCTTTATATTCCCTTCTAATATTCTGCATAAGGATCTGCTGCTTTATGTCATTGCTTCCTCCTTCTAGTGTTTATCGCTACCTGTCTTCCCTAGACGCAGATATCATTCGATGCCTGGTTCTTTATTCTGGTTTCTTTTATGGTTATCTCTCCTAATTCGGTTGTATATCCTTGATTCCTCTGCCGTCCCCTTACATTGTGTCTCATCTCCATAAATACCTGTTTTGAGGGGAGCGACTCATCATAAGGGGCACGTCCTACCATCAAGAGTCGGCCTCTTAAACTTCTACTAAATCTGTTTTAACCTATGTCACCATATTCGACCGAATTTCATGTTGAAATTCGAAATTCGTCGAATTTCAAAAAAATGTTTCAAATTCGTCTAAATTCGACCAAATTCGGCAGTCAAACAAGGGCGTTGAAAATTTTCATAAAGCGATTTTTTTTTTAGGGTTTTTTTAAGGGTTTTTTTGTTATATCTCTGACGGCCGACATTTGATATTATTCATCTCTTTCTCGCGCGGCGTTGCAAGTCATTTCGTTTTTCACAGTTCGCGTCTTCAGATCTCGGCGTCGGCTTTAACAGTGGCCGTCACTTGCGTCGGCGTCGGCTTTAACAGTGGCCGTCATTTGCGTCCCCCTGTAGGTTGCGGACCTGCGGCCATCAACAACGATTTGCTTCAACTTCGGTCTCCACAATCCGCGCCGTTTCTGCAACGAAATCAACAACGTTTTGCTTCAACTTCGGTCTCCACAATCCGCGCGGGTTCCTCTGCAAATAATCCACAATCCGCGCCGTTTCTCAACGAAATCACCCGACCTCGGCCATCGAAAGAGGTAGAACGTAGAAGCTATTTTTTGTTTTTTTTAAATTTAGGGTTTATAATTTTATGCGAATGATTTTTACCTAAGTCACCAATATTATTATTAATTTATTATTAAATTTAGGGTTCCATAATTTAAATTTAGGGTTCCATAACGAATGATTTAATATTTTATTTTGTATTTAATAAATTAATATTATGTTTACAAATTACAGTTTACTTATTAGCAAATAATGTGTCCAAATCATTTTTATTGTAAATGTAAAATACGAAAATGTAAATTATATAAATATATTTATATTATTATAGACTTCAAAGTTTCAGTTATTAAGTTTATTAATATTTAGTATTTTTTTATTAATATTAAAAGCTTCTTAATATTTTAGTATTTTTATTATTTTATATTTTATAGATTTTAGGTACTGAAAATTATATTAATAAAATTATAGATTTCTAGTACTTATTATTTATTAATATTTAGTGTTTTCATTTTATTTTTATATTAATAAAA
>VDFB02109905.1:0-16739 GCA_007258455.2 Sequoia sempervirens
CTATTTAAATACATCTAAATATATTAATATATTTAAATTAGTTAAATATATCAATATATTTCATATACTTAAATATATCAATATTGTTTGGTAGAGTGCGAGGCCAGGTTAAAGGGCGTTTCTGTGGAACTTACCATGGGTTTGACTCTGCGCTCGAGTGAAGTGCTTAGGTTGAGTGTGTCCACCAGCACTCACAGATCACTTGATAAAAGTTTCTTAGGCGATTGGGGGTTGGGGGAGCCCTCTTTTAGAATTCCCCTGGATTAATATATCAATATATTTCATATACTTAAATATATCAATATTGTTAATTTATACAAATATATTCATATATTTAAATACATTAAAAAATATTTAAATCTTTAAATATTTTTTTTAACATACTAAAATATTAATTAATATATTTAACTTTTTTAAATGCATAATATCAATTAATATATTTAACATATTTAAATATTTATTAATATATTTAGTATATTTAAATATATTAATGTATTTGGTTCCTTATTTGGCTATTTTTGTTGATATTTGTTTATTAAATTCTTGAATATATTAATTATATCAAGATATTAGTTTATTAAATATATCAATATAGTAATATATTAGTATATCGAATATAGTAATAGTTTTTTATATATTAATTTATTTAACATCTTCAATATATTCTTATATCATATGAGCTAAGATGGAAAATTCTTTTTTTTTTTTTTTGATTTTTACTCTCTTTTTGTTTTATTATTATTTTAGAGGGGTGGGTGTATACAGGCCCCTATAACCCCATCATTTATTAAACTTTTTACCATGGCCAGGCGATCTTTGGCGGGGACACATAGCTGAGAATTTTCCCACTGAGGCCTTGGGAGAGTCGAACCCATGGTGGGTGCGCCTTCGCGACAGAATTTTTTTGATTTTTACTCTTAAATTTTTAATTTTTAATTAATTAATTAATTTAATTAATTAATTTATTTATTTTTTATCTTATTTTATTTTATTCTATTTTATTAATGGTTGATGTGTGTTTTTCCCTTCTCTTTGTTCTCTTGTGTTTTTAGTTATTTTCTTGGGTGTTCTTATCTTTCTTCTTCTCTTGCTTGGCTCTTATCATTCTTCTTCTCTTGCTTGGCTCTTCTTTGTGTCCCCCCTTTTTTCATTATTTATTATTTATTATTCTCTATCTTTAATCTTTTTACATGTATTATTTTTATTTTCCTTTTTATCTTCCTTATTTTTACATGTTTTATTTTCATCTTCCATCTTTATTAATATATCTTTATTTTTACACTAATAAAGATATATCAATATAAATATGCAATTGTTTTATTTGTTCTTTTTTCTCATTTGTTTGCATTTCTTTATATGGGCAATTGTTCTTTTAATGGTCAATTGTCTCTTTCAATTTTAATTTTAATCTTATTATTAGTATTTTCTTTCTTGTCATCCCTTGGGCCTTGTGCCTCCTATCCCTCTAACATCCTTCTAACCCCTTTTTATACCTATTGGGTTTGCAACAAACCAATTTTTCACATCCTTGAGCTCTCTATCCTGATGATGGATCACAGAGTGTGATTCGAAACATCGATCCAAAAAGCTTACACACAATCTAATCCAAAAATAATTTTGACAATATAATCCTCAATTTCTCTTGCACTATCCTTTTATATTTTCAAATGTTGTTCTTAGTTATGTGTCAAAATAAATTGGTCTTGGCCTCTCCCCCCCCACTCTATATATTATGATAGAAAACATGATGGAGTATAAATAGATTTGGAACTATGAAGAATCATACAAAGCTTCATGATATGAACATTGTGCTATATTAAAAATGTAACTTAAACTTGTGATGTAGGAACATCTTGAGAGTTGGGAAATCTTGCATCACCAAAAAATATATGTTTTATTTTGTTGAGATCTTTATGTTCTTTTAAAAAATTGAAGTTTAAATTTATAGTTTTGACATTAGTCTATACATCAAGCCTAGTAATGTGTGTGGTAGTGGTGCATAATGATTGGTTGAGATTTATTTGTTGCATAAATCTAAAATGGACTAATAGTTACTCTACTATCTATACTATAATGTATATGAAGTATTTTGTCATTAGGAAGATATGTACTAACACCTAAGGAAGTATCTATCATAGGGATGTTATACAATTATAGCTTTGATATATATATTTTATATTTTATTACTTGAGGTGGAATAAATTTAAATTATTCAATTTAGATTTATTTTTATTTCGCTCAAGGATAAGAATGATTCATCCCATGACTTGTGGTAAAGAAAAGAGGCTGGATAAAATCATTCTTGAGGTACACCTATACATTTTTAATGATTAGGGGTCATAAAATTATCATTCATGAAGACATATTCCTTGGTCCAAAATATTAGAATTGATGAAGGAGCATCCAGGGTGTACGAGCAATTTTGCATCACCCAAAAAATGTTGTTCTTTTTCAATAAGGGATAAATTTGGTAAGGTTACTATTTTTAGTGAGTTTGTATTTATGCACATATGGACAAGAAATATTACACAGACCTCTAGAATGGTGAATTGAAGCCAATGGTGAAGAAATCACTTCAATATCATTTGACATTTGTGAGATATTAAAATTTCAATTTCCAAAAAACCTGTTAAAAAAATGCACCCTTCGATACTATTTTGTAGACAAGTGTCTCCTCAAGGGCTTTCTGAAAATATATTATAATTGAAGATCCAATAGTTGGATCAAAAGTTATGATCCTGAGAAGTTGTGTTACCAAAATTAATAAAATTTTGAGATATCTTCTTGAGGGGGTTATGCTTTCCAGAGTGGGGAAGTTATGCATTCCAAATAAAGGATGCAAATGAGGGTTATAGAGTAGGGGAGAGAAGAGTAGATTGTGGCTTTGATTTATAGGTTTGCAGATTTATGTAATCAAAAAGCCCTTGTAGTGTTAGTTGTAATATTGTAATTTCATTTTCATTCCAGTGATAATAGAAAATCTTTGCTTCCTTCTTGCATTTTGTTTGTGCAATTCTCTATTTTCGTGGTGAGTTTTAGATTGTAAGGGGAGTACCCTTCATCAAGAATACTTTCTAATGATTGGGAATGGATAAAAAAGGTTATTAAAAAGAATAAATTATTTCATAATGTCAATATAAATTTATATGAGTTGCTTTCACAAGGGTTTATTTAATAGTAGTCTATATAAATCAAAGGCTTAAGAATCATTTGAGAAGTAAGGTTGGAGGTAAATGGATAAATCTTGGATAAGGAGTTGAGAGTAGAATTAAAGATCTAGGTATAAGGTTTGTTTCAAGTGGAATTCCAAGTTCCCAAGACTAAAAGTGCAATGGTCCACCATTAAGGATATCACTATAGATCTCTTGTGCTATAAATAAAATAAATAAATATTTGTATTATCACTCATGTTTTATAATTATTTGTAATTGTAGACAAGGAAAGAGTTCTCAATCAAGTTCATTAATTTGGAGTATCAAAACTACTAATCAATAACTATTGTAAGGCTAAAGGATTGATTGTAATGCCTAATATCTTTGTGTAACTCTTGATGATAAAATAAATACATCATTTTGTTTATTCATATTATAGTGTACTTTGAATGTCTCAATTGTTTGATTAAATCTAGGATTTTTTTACTTAGGTCTAGGGTTGGGTTGTATTATTAAATTGACTTTTATTAAATACTCCATCCATGACTACATCAAATGATATTTTTACTATAAAAAATTGTATGCCCTATAATTTTAACTTTACAAAATATATTGATTTTAGTGTTGACTCTCATAGTATGTTTTTAACACTAATTTTATCCCATCCTCTTACCTTTTCCTTAACTATTCTAGATTATAGATCTTTTCATTTATCTATTTACTTGAATTTTGTGTGGGGTCTCTCTAATGTTTAATGTGTATTTTGTGATTTATGTCCTTTTCTATAATTTTGACCTCTATCATTTTAGGATGAAAGTATGGTTGTGTAGATGTCATTGTCACTACTTTGTACCCCTCCTTTTCCCACTAAATATAAATGTTCTAAAAATTTTATATGGTTCATCAATTCAATGTGCTCTTCATTTGTGATTCTCCCTTCCCTTAACCTTAGGAAATTCATAAACTCAAAATCCTAAAAATGGCTAAGTGTGAGGGTTGTTTGAGTACTCATCTTGTAGAGTGCCAAAATGTGTATCTCTAATTTAAATTTGAGGTAAATTGGGTGAAAATTGGATAAGCTATAGTCTATTAGAGATTTGACATGTTCTTGGAACCTTATTGGGCCCCAATCAAGTTCCCAAACCCCAAGAACCTTTGATTGTTCCCATTTCCTCCTCTTTCCTTGACTTGTGAGTTACATGCCTTAATAATTTAAAGAAAAGTTGTTGGCAATTGTAGTGGTTCCCATAACTGATGGAACCTCTAACAAGAATTCCAATTCCTAGGGGGGGCTCTGATAGAAGAAAGGCACAAATATAAAGTGGCAAGAATTATGTTGGGAAATTTTATGGTTCCCAAAACCATAGGAATCTTTAACAATTTTTGGTTCTAGGTGAACCCTCAATAAGAAATGTCAAACAAAGAAACAAATGTTTGTTAAAATTTTCTATGGCTCTTGGAACCATATGAACCTTTCTCCTAATGAGTCCTTTACTTTGAAAAAGGAAAAGGATGGGAGAATAAAATAAACAAGGAAATGTTGTTGGTGATTTTATGGTTCCTAAAACTGCAAGAACTTCTTATGGTTCCTGATTCCTAGGGAACCTCCAACAAAGTGGAAAAAAATCCATGATGCCAAGGTTGAGGAATGTAAGATAAGGTAGGAGAAAGAAACAATTTTTTTGAGCAAGGAGTACTAGAAAGGTACCAAAGTAAGAATTGGTTGGAGGTTCCATGGGAACTTTAAACCACTAATTCCTAGTTCCCATGGAACCCTCGACAAAGCCTGGTAGTGAATACAAGAAGAATTTGGAGGTTCCATAGGAACCAAGAAATATTGATTCTTGGTTCTCATGGAACCCCCAACAAGGGTTCCAAATGACAAGGAAAATATGGTCGTAAGCTCCATAGGAACCAAGAACCACTAGTTCTTAGTTCCCATAGAACCCTCAACAAAGCAATGTATGGAAGGTGTAGAAAGTGGTTGAAGGTTCTTTTGGTTCCATGAAACAAAGGAATAAACAACAGATTCCTAGTGCCTCTCCAAGCCCTGACAACTAAGGAAAAAGGTGCAAGAGTAAAGAGAGGAGAAATAAAAGGTGTCAAAACCTTCATGGGTTGTCAAAACCATGGGAACCTTCAATGGTTTATAGTTTCATGTTAATATCCAACACAAAGAAAGAATCCTTGAAGGTAAAAGGTAACAACACAAGGAAGTGAAATGTTGGAACTTCTAGTGGTACCCAAAATTGCATGAAACTCCAATGGTTCCTAGTTCCAATGGAACCTCTGACTAGAGGGCCAAGAAAGAAAACAAGGGGGTTACATAAATTCAAAAATGTCAATTATTGTAGGTCAACAAGGGGTGAGGCTAAGTATCTTTTTATGTACCTACCTCCCTCTGTAGGGCTAATAACACTCAACTACCCTTACAACCACCCATATCTTGTGTCATAGGGATTACAAGAAGAATTTGAATGCATTTTTATTATATTTTTTGGGGAAAATTACACCCATGCTTCTTTCATCAATACAAACTCACTCTTTGTTAGACAACCATTCTCGGGCCATAAATTTTAAAAAAAATCATGAGGGTTTTCTACACTTCATCATCATATCATCAATGTAGGAGAGCAATCATGCTATATTTCGTGATGCTTTCAACTCAATATTATTTTCATGTAGATATTTTAGATTTCACAAAGCCATGACTAGGGTTTCTCTCCTTTAATACTTCCTCTCTCTCTCTCTTAACATCATTCAAGGAATGCATTTGGGTTTTAATTTGATTGGGTTTTTCTTCCCCTTAGGTTCCCCTTCTTAAAGAGAGCTTTGGGTAACCTCATGAACTCCACTTTCGTAAGATAATCTCATTTCCTCTTGAATAATTTTTATTTAATTTTCTACCCCTCTTCTCTCCCATGAACCATTATTTATTCCTTTCTTTTACCTTGATGTCTGAAAATTTTATTATTTCTATGTTTTGTTGTTTTATTCTTTTTAAGGTGTTTACAATGTATCTTCCTATCTCTTTGTGCCTCAAACCATAACCTCCATATATACCTTTAGAAGATGGTGAGATAGAAAATTGTTTGGGTTCCTTTGATAGTTTTTTTTTTTTTTTTTAAATTATGTTGTATTGGGTAGGAAGAAATACCATTAATCTAGGTGCATCACCACCCCTTTTTCTGTATTTCTCTCTTCCATTTTCCCTCTACAAATTGATAGACTAGGGTTATATTTTAAAGTTATTCAATGTTGGGTTGGATGAAAACTATTGCACCTAGTTTAGAAAGAGAACTTACCCTTATCTAGAGGTTTTATCTCATATGCAAGGTCCCACATCTTAAGATCATTCCCATATTTTTATTGAATTGTTGAATATGGGATTCAACAATGGTACATATTTAGATTGACAACAATTTTTGGCATGCCTAGTGGGAAAACTCAAATCTAAGTTAGGATTTATGGTTGAGAAATTGGTGTTGTACTCAATGTATTAAAGCCTTGAAGAGGAATTCTAGAAGTACTTGGTGGATTTAAAAGTCTTGGTTGTAAATTATTCCTAAAATTTTCATGCCAAGAGTGTTTAGATGAGATCTTCTTCCAAAGGTAAAAGTTTCTTGCTTGTTGAATTAACTCCCTATACCTCAAGAAGAAGTAGAGTTAGATTTTCTAGATCTCCTATAAGAAGAACCAAAACTACTTGTAGTGTAGAAAATTGTACTCCCTTGTAGGTGTTAGTACAACTTCATGCTTATTTTGGACCTATTTTAGTGACCCTTGCATTCATGCATTTTCAATACCTCCTAGATAAGCCTTAATTCCATTTATTATGCATTTCAAGGCCTATTTTTATCATTTTTATCCTACCACTGACTATCCTAGAAATATAGGGTAGAACCCCTACACCCATGGGCTTATAGGTCCCCCTTATTTTTAATGTGTTGTTGGGGGAATTTTAACATTCAAATTTCAACAAATTTCAAATGTCGGCTTTCAGGATCTAATTTTTGAGAAATTAGAGAAATATATATAAATACCTAGTCTTTTCACCATTCCAAACTAGAAATAAATAAGAGACAAAAAGAGAATCAAGAGATCATTCTACCAAACTTGAATTTTGAGGTTTTCAAGCTCATTTGGAAATTTTGATCAAGCCTTATGTCATGATTGAATATTGATGCCAATGGAAGAGCATGATGGATTCTAGGTTTGGGAGATGCATTTGGCCACTTCCCTCAACCTAATGACTTGTTTCCTAAGTGTTCTCATATTCAAGCTTCATTCCTCTTATAGCCTAAATAAATGTATCATTGCATTGGAAATTTACTTAGGGTGTTTTACTTCTCCCTAATTGGATCTATATACACCTAAAAACAATCATCATATTCAATTAATTAAATACAACCTATTTGATTAATACTTCAACTACATATAAATAAGGTCTTACTTTATTTATATTGTTCACTTTCCTTTTAATTCTCCAAAATCACATTCTTCTAAATAATTAAATAAACAAAATACCCTAAATGTGTTTATTTAATTAACCTTCCCACCTTTGCATTTAAGAATTAGAGCACATTTCTACAACTTTTTGTGTGCCACCTCATAAAGGTCACATGAAAATAAATAAGCCTAATTATTAATTAGAATTATCCTCACACACTTCCACCAATGAGAAAAATCACATGGCTTTATTCCCACACACTTCCAACAAATTTGGAGCACATGGGTCTTTGTTTCACACACTTGGAAATCCCATACATTTGGCATGTTTCCAATTGGTCAAGGGATTCTCTCCACACACATGGCATGTTGTCCTTTGTCAAGGGGGCAACATCACGATTCCTTTCATCTCCACCATCTATTATTTCTCCTTTGAATCTAGACCGTTGATAGGCGCCACCTCACAAAATGCTTGCGAAACCCTATAAATACACCCTTTTTCCTTAGCATTTATCATCCACAATTTGAGTAAAGTTAATATGCAGGTTTATCTTAGGAGCTTGGAGCTTTCATGGAGTCTTATACTTAGTTTTCATATCATGTTACTTTCAGATTCTCATCTTATACACTAATTGCCTTTGCATAGTTACATTTTATCATCCCCATTGCTTCATAGTTACATTTTAGGTTAGTTTGTTTTAAGGTTGCATTTGATCGTATGCATAATCATGGATAGTTCACTATAGTTTCATATCATCTCTCTCATCTCCACTTGTTCATCTATAATCAACATCATCTTTCGTTTATCATCGTATTCATCATCAATTCCATTGTCTCGTTTCATTTAGAACATACCACTAATCCCTCCAACACACATTTGCACATAGAAATCATCTTAGCTTGCATATTAAGCATCAAATATTGTTTTCTAGGTAGTCATTTTAACAACCTTTATGCCCATAGAAATCTGAGGGCCAAATGATTTAATAAATCCCTATAAATAGAGGACAATGATACGTATTTGAAAGATTTGATTATATTACGAATAGAGTATTTTTACTTGCTTCAAGCTTTGAATGTAAACCATCTCATTAAGGTTTGTGTTGAAGTTAGATCTCTCCACATTCGACACACACACAGGATATTGTCATTTTCATATAGGAATCTCTCTATAATACACTTGAGTAGGGTTTCTTTGCATTTTAGCTCATAACAATCTTAGAAACACATAAGGTTAGGGCTCACACATTGTCTTTTATTAGATATTTGGCTATTTTTAGAGGTTTAAATAAAAAAATAGGGGTTTGACTCAGGAAAATCCCCATATAGCCACCCCAAACCATATCTTTTTGTGGATTTAGTGCAAGTACAAATATGAAGACATAAGGTTTGTAGGGTAGGAAGCAGAGATCAGGTAGAGAGCTATAGGATCAAGTTTTGAAATTTTGGAAAGGTTTACAAAGACCCATATTCCCCTAGGTGATTGTGTCCCTTTATGCATGCTAGATCTAACATTTTTATGATAGGTGTGCACATCATCTGCCACTTCCCATATTTGCCTGCAAGTTACTACTTTCATCTATGTAATTCCAAAATGTTGCATTTATCAAGTTAGGTCATATAGTTCAATTAGGTTAATCATTTCAAATAATTTTTAATACACTTTCAAGGCCCTAAGAAACGATATCCAACTATGATTGGCTCACCTTCATGGTTAATAGTCAATCTATTCATCTTGTTGATCTCCATTCTAATGTACCTTTGAAAAAGGAAGATATTAATCCTAGGTTTCACATATTAAACTTAGGGTTCCCTTTTTCCTATATTACATTTTGGTGAACCTAACATTTTGACATCATAAACCTTTTGAAAATTGCTTTCATTCACCATAGATCTATTTTTTGCATTGTATTATCTTGCATTTCACTTAGGGTTTCATATTTGCATCATAAAAAGGTCATAAAAATCCAAAAATATTGAATCATAGCTTGCATCATCATGTGCATTAAGGTTTGTTTCAATCATTTAGATTAGATTTACATTCAATATTGCTTTCAAAAGTATGATTTGTTCAAACATTTTCATGCACTTTCATTTCACTTACTTAAAGAAATTCTAGAAAAACAACCACTGTGAAACCATTTTGCGAACAAAAACAATAATCTTAAATAGTAAACTAAACATTCAATTTTTCCATTTTCAAAACCCCTGTCAGGGACTTAGATGCCCCTAGGTGTCCCTGTCCTGCTACAGGTGACTTAGGGAAACTTTGCATACATTTCTATCTCTAATCTTTCATTTTGTTTCTATGGGTGAATGTCTAGATTCTAAAATTCTGAAATAGTGTTGTTGCATGCTAAAGAAAGTTATCATTTTCATTAGATTGTTGAAATTTTTGAAAGAGTTTTAGTTTTTAGTAATTTAAACTTTAAGATCTATAGAACAATTATTTTCATATTTTGAATCATTGCATAATATAGGTAGATTAGTCTTCATTTTGCAAACATTCAAAACCCTAGATTTTTACAACACATTACATAAATCAAAAACTCACAAAATAACAATAGAACCAATCTTAAACCTGGGTTTACAAGCATTCACAAAGTTAATCTCTATTACTTAAGCCTCTAAAACCGACAATTTAAAAAATTCCTACCAAGACCCAAATTCCTTGGGCATCCTAGTCCTCCAAAAATAGCTCTAGAACTCATAAATAGACTAATATTTATTGTTAGTAGGCAAGTCTGCAATATGGTTTCTAGATCTATGGCACGTATGTAAAACTATTTTTAACCCTAATTAGCTTAACATTACATTGGAAATTGATGATCAATCTTGGAGAAAGCATATTCATCTAATCATGTCAGATCTCTTTCTATAAGTACATTGCATACCTATCAATCCCTTTAGTTGTGATGAATTTGACATGTTAGATGAAGCCCTTGAGGAATTCATCTCACTAAGATCATCCACTAAGGATTGCAATATTACTACACAAAAAATAAAAATCAATGCAATCACGCCTCAATTTATCATTTAGGTCTACCTTCACAACAACCTCAATTCCAAACCAAACTTGTGCCTATCATAGGATCACCTCAAAACAAACCAAAACCACTAGGTGCTATCTTAAATTTTAAAAAACAATACACGTAATAATGTGTCAAAACAACCAAGTTACCACACAGTTTCTCATACATATAACACAAGGAAAAATAGGCAAACAAGACAAACAAAAACCATTCCCTCATCAATATTGCTTCCACAACCTATTTTTCCTACTACACCTCATTTACCACAGTATAATGGAAAGGACTATGATCTTGTGGAGCAACTTTGTAAAGCTCCTACTAAGATTTCATTGTAGGACCTAATTCAAACATCATCAACTTACCATGGAATGCTTCAAAGTTCTTTGCAAAAAATTGTGCCCCCCCTAGTGCACAATGAATTAATGTAGTAGCCTTAATTGAAGGAATGAAATCAACCAATGTGGATATTATCTTTCATCAAAGTGAATTACCTCCTTTGGAAATGTAAAAAAAAATGATGTTATGATAATGGCTATCATTATCAGGGTTGGGATTATATGAACCCTTATTGATAATGGTTCGAGAGAAAATTGGAGTGGATAAGACTAAAATTCAACTAGATAATTTGTGTATCTATGGTTTGGATAATGTGGGTAAACAACTACTTGGTGTGATAACATTACCTGTCAATGTTGGTAAGATTGTGTTGCAAACTCCCATCCATGTAATGCCCCATGATCTTTCATATAATCTTCTCTTGGGTAGGCCATGGATTCATGAAAATAAATGAGTGCCTTCAATGCTACATTGTTTAATGAAATACACTTACAATAACAAGGTGTACACGATAAAAGTTGATCCAAAATCTGAAAATTGTTTACAAACTAACAAAGGGATGAAAAATCCTCTAAGAACATTGACACAAATTACAAAAGTGGAGCCTTTATAACCTAAAGATAAATATGAGTTTCTTTCATCAGTGACAAAGTTTTTGGATGATGATTGGGGGTCATTAGATTTACACCTACATTCATGGGGGAATACAAGATTACAAAGAAAGTGAAGGAGAAAGAGAAATAAGTTGTGGTGTATCAACACAATCTGACATTGAAACATCCAAGACACAAGAATTCACAACTTCTAGTAGTGAGAAAAACATGGATTACACATCTACCTATGATGAAAGTGACTATGAAAAACCACCTTCTTGGAAAGAAATGGAAAAAATCTATGGAAGAGGGTACCAACTCTTGAAACAATTCAACTATAATAGAAAAGGAAGAGGAGTGAAAGAACAAGGTATTCATGTTCCTATAGAGCTTAATACACAAGAGATAACAAGAGGCCTTGCTTATTTCCCTTCAAAAGAAACGAAAGAATCAAGGAGACCTTCACTTAATATCAATATTATCACACAAGATTCTCCTAAGAAAATTTAAAATTGGTGCATCCTGAATTGATAAACACTACATGTGAGAATATGACATTAGATATATTTCAAAATGATGAGTCCCTATGGGAATTTTTGGGAATGAATGATACTTCACATACTCATCATAATCAATGAGTTTCCTATTGCTTGAATACTAAGGAATACTATGAGAAAGAAAAGTAGCTAGGTGATGATGAACAAGATGCATCCAAACTAATTCTTGACATTCAAAACCATAATGCATTACTTGTTGGAGACACCTTGGAAGTGTCAATGGATCATTATAATGAAGAGAAAGTGATACAAATTAGAAATTTTCTTGATGAAGATGAACAAGAAGATCATGCAACATTGTTACACGACATTAAGCTATTTGCTTAAACTTATTCAGATATGTCGGGTATTGACCCTACGATAGTCACACATAACATTGTTCATGAAGAAAATGCTAAACCGATAAGACAAAAGATACATAAGATGAATCCTAAAATATCTTTATTGGTTAAGGTTGAGATTGAAAATATTTTACAAGCTGGTTTCATCCACCCTATTAATTATTCACCTTAGATCTCTAACATTGTGGTGGTGGAAAAACTTGATAATCATATTAGGATGTGCATGGTTTTTCATGATTTGAATAAATCATCTTTAAAGGATGATTTTCCTCTTCCTAATATTGCCATGATAGTAGATTCAACAATGGTACATGCCTTATTATCATTCATGGATGGTTTTTCAGGATATAATCAATTTTTCATCAACCCTCAAGATGAATATAAGATAACCTTTACTACACCTTGAGGAACATTTCATTGGGTTGTTATGCCTTTTGGACTAAGAATGCTAGAGAAACATATCAAAGAGTTATGACATTGATATTCCATAATTTTTATACATAACATTTTGGAAGATTATGTTGATGACATTTTGGCTAAGTATACAACATGCCAAGACCATGTTAAAATCCTCTAAAAAATATTTGAAAGAATTTGTAAGCATAACACGAGGCTAAACCGAAGAAATGTGTGTTTGGTGTGGATAGTGGAATTTTTTTGGGATTTATAGTGTCACATAGAGGCATTGAGGTGGAAACAAAGAAGATTGATGCTATAATAAAATTGCCACCTCCTAAGAATACTTCACAACTGTGTAGCTTACAAGGAAAGATTCACACTATCTATTGTTTTGTGGCATCCTTTGTGGATCAAACTCTTCCCTTTATGTAGCTCCTTAAGAAAGAGTCAAAATTCAAATGGGGTGAGGATTGACAATTTTTTTTGAGAAATTGAAATGATACCTAGTTATTCCTCCCATGTTACAGCCAACAGTACAAGGGAAACCTTTTATTCTCTATATATCAACTTCAAATCATGCCCTTGCGACCCTATTAGCACAACAAGATGAGAATGGTAAAAAAACATCTTGTGCATTACATTAGTTGAACATTGATTGATTATGAAACTCATTATACAATCATAGAAAAATAATGTTTGGCTCTTGTTTTTGCAACTAATAAATTGAGGCATTATTTATTAAATGCTAAGGTTCAAGTTGTCATAAAGTTTGATACTTCAAAACACCTTTTTGCTAAAATGGATTTGTTATGACACTTAGCTAAATGTCTTATGTTATTAATTAAGTTTGAAATTGAGTTCATCCCTCAAAAAGAATCAAAGGATAGGCATTGACCGACCATTTAGCTGAGGCCCATTCACCATTAGCAATACCAAATCAAGATTCTTTTCCCAATGAAAGCATGTTGAACATTGATGAAATGAAACATGGGAATAGTACTTTGATGGCTCTAAGTTTCAAACTAGCTCTAGTGTTGGAGTTATATTAATACCTCCTTTAGGGAAGCCAATTCCCTTATCCTACCATCTAAATTTCTTATGTGCAAACAACACCACTGAGTATGAGGCTCTTATCACAAGATTGTGTGTAGCCTTGTCCTTAGGTGTTCAACACATTTGTATATTTGGAGACTCTCAATTAATCATTAAACAAATCAATGGGTCCTATCAAGAAAAACATGATAATCTATCCAAGTATAAAGACCTCATAATAAAAATATTAGGGTGTTTCACATCATACACCATCGACAAATATTTTGCAAAAGGATAATCAAAATGCAGATGCAATGGTAAGTCTTGCTTCCCTTGTTTCTCTCGAAGATTATTTTGTGGATTTCATTTTTGTTTTCCACATTCACAAAGTAATCAATAGATGAATAGATGAAGGAAACATTAGTTTCCAATAGAATTCTCTAGTGAATGGTATATGTCAATATTTAATTATCTAAAAGAAGGTACATTTCCTAAACCAACTACCAAAAACACTAGAGCTCATATTCAAAAACTTGCAGCTCAATATATAATCCTAGCAGATGTGTTGCATAGGAAGTCATTCGATGGTATTATTCTTAGATGCCTTAAACAATCTGAAATCCCTATAGCCCTTGAGGAAGCTCATTCAGGTGCTTGTGGAGAGAATTTTGAGGGAAGATCGTTAGTTCAAACTTTGATCCACATAGGTTATTATTGGCGAAACATGGAATGATACTATTTCAATCATGTTAAGAAATATCACAAATGTCAAGAGCATAACAATTTTATTAATGCTCCCACTTTTGAACTTGGTTCCCAAGTTCCCATTTGGCCATTTTTCGGTGTGGGGTTTGGAACTTATTAGGAATTAGATTTCTCCTCATTATTCTTTAGGGCATACTTTTATAATCACTGCTATAGATTATTTCATAGGGGGTAGAGGCAATTCCTCTTTGTTACATGACTATTGCTATAATATATCATTTTATATTAGAGAACATTATCACATGATTTGGTATTCCCTTAGCCCTAATTATAGATAATGGGACACAATTTAAGAATAAGGAAGTGAAGAAATTTTTAGAAACATTTCACATTCAACATCACTTTTCTACATTACCCACAATCTAATGGTCAAGCATAAGCAACAAATAAAACACTTCAACAAATATTATGTAAAATAGTTAGTAAACATAACAAGCATTGGCATACTCAACTATCTTATCCATTGTGGGCCTATCAAACAAGTATTCAAATATCTATAGGAAATACACGATATAACCTTGTTTACTATGCTGATGAAATATGCCCTTAGAGTTAGAAATTCCCTCCTTGATAATATCTCTTAGAGGCCTTATTGATGATAACACTTATAGATAAAAATGATTACAACAACTTGAAATGCTCGATGAACAATGTATAAATTCTCTTGAACATCTCTAAGATTATTAAAAAAGAATACAATGCAATTATAACGATAATATCATTCCTCATTCCTTTAATAAAGGATATTCAGTGTTGTATGAAAATTAATGCAATGTCAATGCTACTCCTGATGAGAGGAAATTTTATCCCAAATTGGTTAGGAACCTATTGCATTGATGAAGTTTATGAATTTGGAGCGTATAAGCTTAAATAAATGGATG
The DNA here is from genome assembly GCA_007258455.2 of Sequoia sempervirens. Classification (NCBI taxonomy): domain Eukaryota; kingdom Viridiplantae; phylum Streptophyta; class Pinopsida; order Cupressales; family Cupressaceae; genus Sequoia; species Sequoia sempervirens. The sequence continues at coordinate 15,538 of VDFB02109905.1, forward strand.
GTACACCTCTCAAAGAACTTATAAATGTTGCACATTTGTACACATATTACACCTAACAATATTTTGAATAGTATGTGTGATAAAGAATGCTATTAGATTAAGTAGATGGTTTTCTATTTCATCTCTCGTTGCTTTGCTCTTAACAAAAAAATCATGTTCTTGAATTATTATGAGTAATTATTAATTTTCTTGAATTATTGCTTTATTTTTGCATGCTATTCAATCAAGTGTGTGGTGTGTTAAATTAGATCATTACATGCATTTAATTGTTACAAATTCAATCATAAGGACATCTAGTTTCACATAATCTCACTTAAACCAAAAATGTAGTATCTAAGTAGACATAAGTGTTTAATTAGATCACATCAATCACATAACAATTAGATCATGGAGATTTATTAAATGATCTTACCAAGATTACTTAATAGATCATATTGACATCTAATTCAAACACAATACAAAAGAGCATAACTCATAGAAATAGAAACATTATCATATTCAAATATCCTAAATTTTATATACATAGTCACCACAATAACAAAATGTGGTGTGCCATAGTATGATACATCTAGGGAGGCCTATGGATACCAAACTCTTTAAGGCCTGGTGGTGGTGGTGCCCTGTGAGAGACAATGGTTTGGTACTGGCTCATAGAGCTCATCCATTCTCATAGGCCTTCTACTTGTCTTATCGCTATGCCCTTGTGTACAAGAGTTGTGACACACTCCTGATCTATCTGATCCCTATCCTCTTGCACCCTGCTAAGCTCTTCCTATACCCTATTGAGTTCTAGCCATAATAAATACTATGCATCACTCTCAAAAGGAACCTGGATGGCTTGAAGCTCCTTGTAGGTATCCTTGAGCTAATCATGTGTAGCTCTAAACTACTCCTCCCTAGCTTATACCTCTTCAATCTTAGTTCTAACCATGTCAATGGTACTCATAGCATCATCATACAACATCCTCCACCTAGATAGGGGCTCAAATAAGGCAACATGGTGCCTCGTGCTAGGTGGTGGCCTACGCTCAGCCCGTGTCACCTGGTATCGGGGATTTGGTGGAATAGTGTCTATAGTGGCTTGATTGAAGAAGTTGAGAGAATCCCATGTACCAAATACAACAAAGTAAACAAGACATAAATTATAATGAGATATAATCAATAAGCATAACCAAATCTAAATACACATAGAAAATAAATAA